>JAVSCE010003795.1:0-235000 GCA_032199065.1 Smutsia gigantea
ACCATCATCTTATGCTCCAGCCCCTACCATCATCTGATACTCCAGCCCCCACCATCATCTGATACTCCATCCCTCACCATCAGCTGATACTCCAGCCCCACCATCATCTTATGCTCCAGCCCCTAACATCATCTGATACTCCAGCCCCACCATCAGCTGATACTCCAGCCCCCACCTTCATCTGATACTCCAGCCCCCACCATCATCTGATACTCCAGCCCCACCATCATCTGATACTCCAGCCCCCACCTTCATCTGATACTCCAGCCCCCAGCATCATCTGATACTCCAGCCCCCAGCATCATCTGATACTCCAGCCCCCAGCATCATCTGACACTCCAGCCCCTACCATCATCTGATACTCCAGCTCCCACCATCATCTGATTATAACCATATGAGAACTGCCGAGTCAATGTACAGAAATTGTAAAGATAATGATATTTGCTGCTATGTTTGGGGTGGCTTGTTACCTAACAACAGACCACCAGAACTGAGAGGTAGCTCCTTTATCCCACATGCAACACGTGGGATACTCCAGTGTATTGGGAACTTAGAATTACATGATCTCTAATGTTCCTTTAACCTTAAAATGCAGTGGCCCTCCCAGTCCTGAGTGTTAATAGTTGGCCTTCCCATTCTGGCCCATCTATTGGTTGGGAGTGTCTGGATTGCAAGTGAGGACACCTGTGTTCTGACCTTTCTCTGACAGTAAGGAGCTGGGCATCGTTGGAAAAGCATTTTTACATCCTCCTGTAGGTCTTAACTCATAGGTCTCAGCTTATGTGTCTCCTCAAGAAATCCCTGTGGACCTTCCGTCTAGCCCGTCTCCCCACCTCCAACCTTGCACTAACCCATCAACCCATTTCGTTTTCTTCGTAGCACCTGGTATCGTCTTGTACCTGGGATGACCTTAGGGGTTTGTTTGACCCATTTTCTTTGGTCTCCCGTGGACTGTGCACACAATGACAACAGAGACCTTGGCTTGAGCTTGGAAAACAGTGTCCGGCACAGACTCCAGTGAATAGTACTGAACATCAGTAAATATTGTCACCATGAATGGGCAGCTTCCATTACCCTGTCATGCTTACTGTGAGGTGGCTATGAAGCCAAATGACATCTGTGTTGCATTCTGACTTGAACAATCCAAGATCTTAGGATCTGAGGACTGGAGAGCTTGGAACAGGCCAGAAATAAAGATATGATGTAACCGACAAAAAGTTAGAGCATGAGAGTAATGATTCCTACCTGTGAATGTCTTCTGCTTTGGGAGATGCCAAGAAGACCTCAGGGGCTCCCAACATGCTCAGTGAGCCAAACTGCTGTGGTTATGGGTGAGTGTTTGGCCAATTGCCGGTTTTCCCACCCCTAAGGTACTTATAAGTTTTGGAATGTGTTTATGCCACATCCCTCTGAATACCTCATAAAATACTATTTGCCAATAATGTCACCCTGTAATTACATTTGCTGAACTCACTCTGCCTGCGTGTATGCTCTTTTTTCATTATGGAGCTTCAACCTTTATAATGTTACCAATTGACACCATAATTAGTATAGTTTACCGCTGCACTGATTATGAGGGGTCTCCTTGTCAATCAGCCTGTGTTTGTTTCTGCTTAAGGAGCCATTATTCCTTTACCTCTAAACCTTGGCTAATTTGCAGGTTACCTGGGTGCAGGGCTATGTGTATGTAAGAAAGGGGTGCTCCAAGCGCCCTCTTGCACTTGGGTGCCCTCACCTTCATTGGTCATTTTGCTTCGAGCCTTATGACATAATGCCTGTGGCCAAAGCTCTGGGAGGAGGAGGGTCCCTTGAGCCTGTGTAAAGGGTCAGGGTGCTGCAGACTACTCTGCCTATTCCCTGGGAGCCACACTGCTTTGACAAATTGCCCAGCCTCTCTGTGGCTCCGTCCCCCACCCAGCTCTCCTTCCTGCCCTACCTGCCTCCAGGGGCTTCAAAGAGCTAACAGATGTGGAAGAGCTTTTGAAATAAGCATGCCATATAAATTCAAGGTGTTTGGGAATGGTTTTCTCATAAACCTGCCAACACTATCTTCTTGGAAAAGACAGAAGTCGCAAATCCACTCTCGTTTTAATTTACCCTGGTATTTCCTCAGCAGATGGCTAAAGAGTTACTTGTCATGGCTAAAGTGTCCTCTGTACCAGCGCCTAGAGGCTAGTGACTTCCCTATAAGCCCCAAGGACCATGGCCTCCCTGAAAGAACGGGTCTGGCTTTCTGTGATCCCCCAAAGGTCCTCCTGGGAGTAGGGCAAGTGCCTTTCCCTTCCCCTCTCAGTTCCTGGTGCTCCGTGTGAGAGGCAGTGTCTCCTTTCTCAGCCTCTCTTGCTCATTCTGCAGTTGGGGGGTGGAGAGATTTCTCTGAAACCCAGATATTTCACTCCTGCAACTTGTGGAGAGCACACCTAGGTATAGGCCAGCCTGTCCTCCAGAAGCAGGAAGAACCATGTCCCTGTGCCCCACACAGTGCCAATAGGTCACTACCACCCTTGCCGCGCGGGCTGCATATCTGTCTGCCCTGAGCACCCAGATTCCCCACACACGGGCCCGAAGTTTGAGCTCATAGCTGGAGGGAGAATTAGGAAGTCTAGTTTTAGTTGAAGCTCGGCTCTTACTGTCCTACCCAGCTCAAGCTGCCATATGGCTCCATTTCTCACTTAGTCCAGATCTCAGTATGGGCTGGTCACACCTGAGATCACAAAATGGCTAAAGTTAGAAACAACTTAGACCTTTAACTTTACCTATTTCCCAGGTGGCATTCTTGGGGATGAGTTTCCTACTGGGGCAAAATGAGCTCCAATGACAGGAAGTTCCCTCCACCACGTGGCAGCCCCTGGCTTCTTAGAAAACATCCTCCTTGCCGCTCGAACCAGCTTCCCCCCAGCTTACATCCTTCAGTCCCAGCTTTGCCCTCCGGCACTTCACGGAGCGGGGCTGCTCCTCTGTTTCTCTAGAATCCTATTTCTTTTTTTCTTTTTTATACTTTAGCTCCTCTGTCTCCCTCTCAGGACACCTAAGGTACAAATTCCAAGGGTCAGGCTTTCACACTTGTCACAACAGCAGCCACTGACTCATGTAGGATTTCAGCCTCTTCCTGGAAACCTGTGGCAGTGACAGTACTTGTTTCCCAGGTTGCAGCCTCCCTCTTTAAATTGCTCTGATGGTCCAACACACACATCCGTATCAGGACACTGCTGCTCGGGTGTTAAACAAATGCCGACTGCTTGGCAGCAGCTATGCTGCAGAAGGAATCACACGAGGGGGGTCCTTGCTCCTTTGGGACTCAGAGACTGGCTGAGGAGGGCCAGTGAGAGATATCGCAGGCCTGTGAAGTCCTGCTCTGGCTCTCGGAGCTGAGAGCAGGGGAGGGGATGGCTTGAGACAAGTGTGATGGGTCTCCTCCCCTGCGCTCAGGGTGACACTGTGACACTGTGGTCTTCCAACCACACTCTAGCTCCCTTTCTTCCTGATCACCGCTTTCATCTATTTCCCCAGCATCGCCTGCTTGGAACTGAGGCTCCTCCCTCTGAAGAGTTCAGACTCCTCCCCTTAACACTTCAGTCCTCTGCATGACCTCCCTGGATCCCACTCTCTTTCCAAGGTACTGCCATGCTCAATTCGGGACCTTGGCAGCTTAGCAAGTGAGCTGACCCTCTTATAGACATGGAGAAAGGCATTTTGTAAACATCAAGCAGATTCAAACTCCCAGCGGAAGCACGTGTAATGTGGCTTATGCTAGATTACTCTTGCTTAAGTTAGAGTCTTGTGATTTAGCATTCCTGTTTAGCTGCAGAATTCCACGGAGGATATTGCTGGATCCCAAATCTTTTGTCAGTGTAATTGAGCATAACATCTTTTCAGGTTTGTGTTTCAAAAGATGCATTATCTTCTCTCATCCATTTATTTTATTTGAGCTATTCAAAACTTTTAGCTTACCCCATCCCTCTGAAGGAATTTGAGTTTTAGGCTGATAATTTATGTTATGCTGAGAATGCGATTTCCTTTCTGCACCCAGGATGATTAATAGAGTTCTCTCTGTAAATTAGTATGGGAGAGGATATAGGTAAATCACTAACCAAACAGAATTTCACTTTGTTCCAATCATTTCCTCAAGCTCTTCTTACTCATGTTCTCTAAATACACAATTCCGCCCTGACCCGTCTGCCTTTTGCTGGCCTAAAATGTCCTTATCCTTATTTCCCACCTCCTGACAGCCCTCCTTTAGAAGCAAGGATCAGCATGCCACCCTCTCCCCTCCACCAAGTCCAGCCTGCTGCCTGTTTTTATGCAGAGGGTGAGCAAAGAATTTTTAAAAATTTTCATAGGGTTGAAAAACTCAAAAGAAGAATAATGTTTTCTGACACATGAAAATTATATGAAATTCAAATTCAGTGTCCCTAAAGAAAGTGTTGGAATACTGCCACACTCATTTGTTTACATACTGTCTGGCTGATTTCACATTACGGAGGCAGAGTTGAGTAGCTGCAACAGAGACCTTATGGCCTGCAAAGCCTGAAACACTCTCTGGCCTTTGGCAGAAAAACTTTGCCAATTCCTGCATTAGAAAAAGAGAGTTCACTTGTGCCTCAGATGGATAGTGGGGTTTTGGATGCCTGGGCCGCCTTTACTCATCTTTTAGTGGCCTCATCTTAACTTTCTGTGGAGAATTCCCCCTCCCTCACTGTCAGTGCACGTGAATGAATGGGTTTGACCCTCCCACTCAGCCTGGCCCTACCCACAGGTGGAGCACATGACTTAGGTTGGAGCCAATCACCTCATTACTGTTCCCCTATGGCAGAGTGATTGGTTCAGGATGGTCGATTGGCTCATCTGGACCAATGAGGTCTGCCCTGGGGCTTCCCATGGAGAAGCAGGGACTCTTCCTGTGAAATGTGAACAAGGGCACGCAGAGGCAGAAGCTACTACAGACATCTTATGACAATGAGGGACTTGATAAGGGAGTCAGAACTGATGACTTTATTTCAGTTCCAAATCAAGTCAGACCCAACTTCTCACCCCTTGTCTGTTTGGTTGAGTCAATGAGTTTTTGCTTAAATCTGTGCTTCTGTAATTAGGGTAGTTAGTTGCATTTGTGCTCCTTACAATAAAGTCCTGGCTCACATGAGCCTGCCGATGCCTGTAGACTTCTGGGAATGTCTTCCCATGGCCCCAGGGCTGGCCAGGGGGAACCCCTAGCAGTGGACCAGACACCTGCTTCCATTGAAGCTTGGAGTTGGTCTCAAAATCCCAGGTGGACTTCTCATGCCTTCCCAGAAGTGATGGGGACAGACCTCTGGGTCTGCAGCAGTGGAAGAAGGTGGACCACGGAGCTGATAGGGCAGATATGTCATCACCAGCACCTTCCAAGCGCCTGCCATCTCTGAGGCAGAACTGTGGCTGTGCTGACTAGCAGAGAAACACAAAGGTGAGAGGAGGTGCATCTAGCTTTGGGAGCAGCCCAGACCATTTATAGGCTATAGGGTCTTGAGCCCACATTGCTGAGTTTCCATGAAACTTGAGGTTCTCCCCAGTGGGAGTCATAATAACAGCTGTTTTTCCCTTGGGTAACAGGTGTTGTCAGCCTACTAACTACAGCAGGTGTTGTAGAGAATAATTAAGATAACCCAAACGACTGCAGTGTGTAAGCTGTGCACCAATGAATGAATGCTGCTGGGGGTTCTGGTGCCCAACAAGGGCTGCTCTGTTGACCAGTAGGGCTTAGGGTGGAAGTGGGGAGGATGGAAGCAGGGCTATGGATGGAAGCATGTCTTGCTCCTTTTGGGCCCCTCATTTCAACGTGCTGCTGGAGTGAACGAAGCAGGTACCATGAGCTCTATTTAAGGAAGGAAGAAACTGAGATTAGGGAGGTAGAGTGACCTGTCTAAGATCTCACAGTTGGGATTATATCAGGTCTTCAAGTTCTTAGTCCAGACATTGAAGCAAAGCTGCCTTCGGAAACCAAGGCTGGAGGAAGCAAGAGCCGTCTGTGATGGACCAGCTGTCAGGAGGACACACATGTCAGCCAGCAATGCTAACAGTGCATCCTGGCCTGGCCCCATCAGGGCCTGACCACCCACAGGGCTGACTCTGGCAGGGTGTGGTCTGCAGTGACGACAGTGATAGGGTTCTCTTTGGGTGCCCTCCATTTTACAGATGACTCTGGGGTTTCATGGATAATTAAATAGGCCAAGAAAACAACATGTGGCTGCTTGGGGTTTAAAAGAATCAGTGCATATGGACCCAATTTCCTCTGTAGCATGAGTGTGCTTAAGCTTTAAGTAGGAAGTGCCCGGGGTAGATGAAGTTAGAATGTCTAAAGTCTCTAGTCCCCAGACTGCCTCTCTGTGATACCCCGTTGCTTTAACATAGGATTCAGTTTACATCTTTGGTAGCCTCAGTAAGGTCTGTCTGGAATTACACCATGAGCTGATCCCTTCATAACTAGATGTTTCTCAAATACTAGATGTGGTGTGAGCCCCACTTATGCCCTCCATTTTATTCTTCAAAATGGGTCCATTTTAGATGGCTCATGGTGGTACTTCCAGCTTATATGGAAGACAGTGGGACACAGTTGGGTGTCTGAGATGCTCAGAGCTAGGTATTTCAGCCAAGGCCAGGGAAGGGTCCAGGATGTATGAACAGAGAGGCAGGCACGGAAGCCTGGTGAGGGGGTATGTTTGGGTCAAGGCCCTTCAAGAGAAAGTCCCTCACATGAAAGGGGATAGGAGGACTGAAAGGAGAGATGGTGTGGCAGGCTAAGGAGGGCAGTTTTGAATGAAGCACTGGAGGTGGGCAGCTCTTTCCTTAAATCCAGTCAAGCCTCCACCTCTGCCAGGCACCAGAAAGAACATGGCTGAGCATTTTATGGAGGAAGGCACTGTGAGAAAGAGAGGTCTTCCTAAGGGCTGTCAGCTGTCAATACTGCCAGCCCCAAACAAGGAGCAGGCTCATAGAGGGGAGCTGGCAAGAAGGTTGCCCATCAATACAGAAAGATCCCCGGCCTTGCCACTGGAATCAGTATGTATAGCCTGTGGAGCAGAGATGCCCTAGAATGTGCGCTCACAGCCCAAAGACCAGGCACATCCTGCGGGGAGGCAAGGGGGCTGTGCAGCTTCCTGGCGCCCTGAGAGCAGGGCTTACCTAGTGGCCTCCACCTCTCCCTGCAGTTTGTCTGGGGAAGAGTAATGTCTCAGGGAAAGCTCCAACAGGAGGGAAGGACTGACACGGCGGCCCTTGGTCTCTGTTGAGGAGGAAAAAAAGGCAAAAGACTTTGCCTCCATGTGACAACAGAAATTTGTTTGGGAACTCATTTTCCACAGCCCCAGGTAGACAAATTAACCCATCCATTTGCTATAAATGAGCCCAAATCTCTCCCTGAGACATACTGCTTTTGCTACATTTTTGCTATTTCTGCACTTTAGAAAAGGCAATAAAGTGGCATTTGTTCTTCTGGGCTTTGAAATTTGGAGGCAACTTGTGGTGAAAGATGAGGAGAGGAAATCTCTAGAAGAAAGTTCTGCATGTCTAGATCAACGCTGGGACTAACGGGGCTGGCGCTGGTCTGCGGGGTCAAGTGCTCCGAGGGGTAAACACTTTTCAGATCTCAGACATGGGAGTTTTATTTCTGGCTCGAAAGGATGGCAATGGTAATCTGTTTGAGATTGTTCAGTCTTCTTTTTCTACTGATTTCAAGAGCATATATTCCTCAGAAATAATTCAGGGAGGTTGCTTACTCCCTCGTGCATGACTACACTCTGCTGTAATGACCCCTTGAGTCTCAGAAGAGAAAGCCAGGGTATCACCCTCATGGGACTGACTGCTCAGTAGGAGGACCAGGTTAGCACAACAGAAATAAAGGAAAATACAGAGCTCCCACCATTTCTGAACATCCGGAAGAGGCTCTCAGGCAGAGGTTGAACGGGGAAGGCTCTGGGAGGAGGTGTGCCTCACTGGAGCTCCGGGGTGTGGAGGAAAGAGGGGACACAGTTATCAGGGGAGCAAGGCTTCCTCTCCAGCTAAGGCAGTGACAGAGGAAGGATTCAGAAAGGGCCAAGAAAATGAAGACGCCAGCTGAGTGCTTCCATCTGCACCTCTGATTGAATTATGGGGAAAGAGGAGGTTTGGGGAAGCTGTTGGCAGATCTCAACCACGTTGTGGCAAATGAGGCCCTTTGGCCTTTTGGAAAACCCATGCTTTATTAAAATAAATTAAAAGAGATTGAATCCTTCTGTTCCCTTCTCTCCGCTCCATCCTTTGAGGCAGGCACATGCTGCTCACCATTGTTTTACTCTCAGATAGCTTGCACTGTGGAAGGGCAAACCTGTAATTACCCTGCCTGCCGAAAATGATGGCTGTCGCTTAAGAGAAAACCTGACTGCTTTCCTTCTACGGGGTCTCTGATTCGTGCCAGAGCATCTGTCTGTAATCTCTTCAACCAGGGCTTTGTCTGAGGACGCCCAGTGGCAGGGAAATGACAGGGTTGCTGGTGGCTAGATGAGACGCTGGGAGGAGCACAAGGTTGGCTCCAGGGACGCTGGGCCCACGTCTCCAGGCCCCCCGCCCAACCACGGGAGGAAACTACTGGTTCAAAGCATGGCCCCTGCCACCACCAGGGAGAGCTCACACCTCAGGCCTCTCTGCTCGTGTGTCTTGGAAGGAGAGAGGAGGCTGGAATTAATGTCCAGGAATCATTTAATGACTTGGTATGGGAGTCATGGGATCAGAGAAATGCTCAGTGGTTAGAGCACGTACGGTTGAAAGTGAGAGAAACCCAGCTCACCTTGGTTTGTGCAAGGAAAGAGATTTGCTGGTTAACTAATTTATTGGTTAACAGATGTTCAGGGATTTTTCAGACTCACCACAGGCTTGATCTGAAGGCTCACCCACATGACAAAGTCCTCGACTCTGCTTTCTACAGATTTGGCTTTGTCCTGTGATCGCAAGATGACTTGACTGCAAACTGTTCCCAGGGCAGCTTTCTTCTTCCATCTCCTGATAGGCCCAGTTAAAGTCAGTTCCAATCATTTAAGACAATTGCACAGGGAAGGGCAGTGGAATATCCCAATGATCTCAGCCAGTCATACTTTCCACTACTGGGGCTGGTGCTAGATTGACTTCATAAGAACCATAAGGAGAATTATGGAATAATTTAGTAAAAATGATGGGCTATTGAGAAAGGACATGGGGGAAATGAATGATAGGAGGGTAACTGATGATGGTCACTGCATATGCTAAAGATGCTATCGGAATCTTTAAGATATCAGAAGTCTCTGTTTTAGTGAGTCATAGAGAAATGGTTGTTTTCTTACTCTGTATTCTGGCCACCCTGGGCATAGTCATTCTAGAATAATTGGTTCAGTAGGAACCTTAGAGAGCATCTTGTTTTTTTCTCAAAGCCAATGCTTTTCTCAAAGACCTTATGAAATGTTTTAATACAGAATTGGATAGCTCTCCCAATGTAAGGGTGTTGGCTTACAAATAAGAGAAAATCTTTGTAGCTCCCACTCATAGATTTTTGACTCACCCAGCCCCCTTTTCTCAACTCTAGGCATTGTCTTACCCTGAGAGGACACCCTGATTTCTTTTTTCCTTTTCAAGAAATGTATTTCCTTATACTTCATGATGACCCAAAAGTCTCCCAGGAAGACACTCTATCCTACCTGAAAGTAAAGAATCCTTAACTTCAGATATTTTCTGCTGTATCTTCCCCTTCAAAACTTACCAGTCCTAAGTATCATGCACTCAGAACTTTGTTAATCCAAGCTCAGATATTGAAGACTATGGCTTCAATGGCTCATTGTGTCATGAAAGTTATCAGGACATAAATCTTCAGAGCTGTAAATCAGTGCCTTACATGACATGGTGAGGCTTGAATTTGACCTGTAGAGAAAAGAGGATTGGAGGTAAGAAAGTCTGTCAGAAACTCTCCCTACTATGTAGGCAGTTTTCTACTTGGCCTTTGCAAGTTCCAGGGGAAAGATGATACAGTTTCAAGAGACAATTTTGTGATACAATTTCTGTCTTTGATCCCTTGGCCTTTGCAAAGAATTCTGTTTGCTGGATCTGCCTCTAACCTTCTGAGGGAAAAGAGGAATTTCCTTGAGTTTAAAGGTGGGCACACTGTCTGTCTTTCTGTCTGTCTTCCTGTCATACAGACAAAACTTTGGCCAGAAAGTAATTACAACAGGAAGAGCTACAAATACCCAGGGAGAAAACAAAAAAACAAACAAAGACCCTGACATTGGGGCAAGCAGAAATAAGCTTAGACATAAAGAACGTTTGTTTTGTTTTTTTTTAGAGAGGTATTTGCAATAATTAAGGAGAACTCAAGGAAATCAGGGAAATCCATTTTTTGGAATTACTTAAAAATATTATTTATATGCCTGAATTAGCATCAACATATTAGTATCAGAGGTCTACATCAAATAACCTTTTAGGGGTTACTTCCAGCTGTTGAGTTGTAGATTCTAAAGAAAAAAGATTAAAAAATCAGTTTCTAAAGACCCCTGGAACAGATTAGAGACACTAGAAAATGGAAAACTAATCAATCCCATGTACTTTTCTGACGTGCAGTGTTTATTGGGCATCTGCTCTGCATCGAGAACTGCATGGAGGGAAATGAGACGAGGGATGGCAAAATCCCTGCCCTCAAGGAATCAGATAACAAACACTGTGGGCCCGCAAAGAACCATGTGTCAGGCTATGCCTTGGAAATATGGTAGCAAACAAGGCAGATGCCGTACTGGATCTCTTGGATTTTATACTTTAGGGGGCAAGGAAGATTATTTTAAAAGATAATCAGGATGGAGGGGAGGGAATATTGGAAGACACTGAATCGCAGAGAGTAGCGGGAAAGAAAGTGAGGCTTGGTTTGAACACTGAAGAATGAGCAATCCAGTTGGGATGTCATATCAACACTGGGCACTGTGCAAAGTTGCCTCTAAGGTTGAGTCTTGGAAACATGGTGATTTGCTTATAGGCTTCAGTCTCTCCCAGTACTAAATAAAATGATCACAGGACTATCAGAGTTTAAAGGTATATGTCACAAATTTTCAGTAATTTCTGCTAGATGATATCTGGTGGTAGACACCTCTTGCTAAAAAAAAAAAAGCATTAATGTGGAAATTAAACAGTATGTATTCTAGCAAAATTCCATCTATACCTTCTAATTTGAAGGAGAAATAGCTTATGCCAAAAGGCCCACTAACCTTAAATTACTGAACATTTATAAAATAAAGGTAATGAGCTCACTATCAATTCAAATTCATGAGATGCAACCAAAGCAAAACTTAGAATTCATAACCCTAAATAATCCATTATTTAAAAAAAATAAATGAAGGATAAACACAAAAACTCATAGAAGAGTTTTCCCTAAAATTTTTTTCAAGGTTCAAACTTGGGCAGGTTATTTCCAAACTTTAGTAAGTAGAATAACCCCATGTTAAGTGCTTCATAATTTATTTAAGAAGGCTAGCAAAATATTGATGTTAAGGCTAGACCATATACCACAAAAGTGAAAAAAAATAGACTAACTTAGAGATACAGATTTAAATTATTAAATGCTAAAATACTCAAATCCAATGTTATAAAAAAAACTTTATCTTCAAGGAAACATATTTATAGAAAATAAAAATGATTCAATATTAGAAGATCTATTAATATATGTAGTCATAGGAATGGTGAAGAACAAAATGAAAAAAATTCCTAATTACTGAAAATTGATAAAATTTAAAAATAATCTGTTAAAAGAATTCGATTAGGAAAATGCTTTTGAACCTTGTAAAAATATGTTTTGACTCACCACTGTGTTTTGTAATTATAAGACATCAAAAGTATTCTATTAAGGCTCAGAGTAGTAAAGAATCACAGTGATTAGCATTATTATTTGATACTATATGGGAAATCCATCCAATACAACTAGGCAAGAGAAAGAAATAAAATGCATAAACATTGGGAGAGAGAGAAGCATCATTCCCAAAAGGCAGTAAGCAGAACAGTTACATGCACAGAATCCTGGGGTTGCATCAATGCAGGTGCAACCCAAGATTTGTCAGAAGTAGTCACCTAAGAATCAGTAATAAAGAAGGCAATGAAAGACCTCTGTGACTTGAGAGATATTAACATCTACATTGTCTTAGACTTTAGTTATATAGGCTTCTCATCTACATGTTCAGGGAGAAGTTGGAATCCATAGAAGGACAGAAAATAGTTATTGAAGAGGTACTGGGGAGCAAGTCATTTACTGTAGCAGGTCTGCCTCCCCAACACTGTTGGAGAGGGATGATGTGGGAAAAATCCACCTCAGGGTCTGAATTCCTTACTTTGAAGGAGGAACAAGTGTGCAAGTTTGAGTGTATGGGCTCTTGTGTCAGAGTGTTTTCAACCCATGGCATAAACCCTTGGCTTTCTCATTTATAAAAAACTGATGATCATAGTTTATTGTACCTCAGATTAATGCAAAGAAAACCCATGCAAAATGTGTTGCTTTGTCAGGAACATAGAAATTACCCTGGAATAGCTGTAGATATTTTACAACCTCCATTTGATAATGGTAGCTATCTCCCTGTAGTTCTTGGTAAAATTGCTAAAGAATAAGCAGTCAGTATAATAAAAGTCAAGTTTTCCATGATAAAGAGCAAGAAGAAAATAAAACATACATAAAAAGACTATGGGATCACAGGAAATGGAGAAAGGTCCCTGTGTTCTGGAGTTTCATGGAGAATAGTTTCGCTGCATTGCCTGGAATTGACTGTGTATTGTGTTGAGGCCAGTGGTGGGTCATGTTGAACAACTTTGTTGCCTTTCAAGGTATTTCAAATACAATTATTAAATGGAAATACTGAATAGGATTTTTTTTCAAAATACGAAGTATCTCAGGGGGTTGTTGGAAGATGGCGGCATGAGCAGGGCGGTGGAAATCTCCTCCCAAAACCATCTATATTTGTGAAAATATAACCAATACAGCTATTCCTAAAAAAGAGACCAGAATATACAGGACAACAGCCAGGCTACAGCTACATCTGCGAGAACTCAGCGCCTCACGAAGCGGGTAAGATACAAAGCCGTGACCTGGCAGGACCCGAGCACTCCCCCCACCCCAGCACACTGGTGGGAGGAAAAGAATCAGAGTGGGGAGGGAGTGGAAGCACAGGCCTGCTAAATAACCAGCCCTGGTGATCTGCGCTGGGAGCACTGACACACATCAGGTGGTGTATTGGAGATTGGAGAAACAGAAGGGCAGGATCCGAGACAGAGACTGCAAGCGGATCCCTCAGCGGGCTACCTGGGACAAAAGAAAAGTGGGCCCTTTTTTTAAGTCTTAAAGAGACAAGGGCCCAACAGCGGAACAAAATCGTCCCAGCACACTCAGCCCAGCAGGCTAGGGGTCTTGGGGAATTTTGGACCCCCTGGCTGGCGGCCAGGCAAAGCAGCTGTGCCGAGGCTTCCCACAGAGATCATCAGCCTACCACTGGTTCCTCCCCCTTCCCCGGCCAGCTCTGCAAAGGGCCCAGGGGTCTCCACTGCTGTGGAACAGTGAAGGAGAGGACCCACCCACAGCAACCTCACAGAACCTATTCCCGGCTGGCGCACAGCTAAGCGGGAAGGACCCCAGAACCCACAACAAGGGCTGGAAAGCACCAAGGGGACCAGAAGGCACCCAGCGAGACTTCAAACCCCCGCAGTGCTATAGTCTAGGCTGAGGGTGACCCCGCACACAGGCAGCTCTGGGGATTATCCCAGACTCTGCCTCCCAGTGGGCAAGAAACCATTTCAGGCCCCAGAGAAGGGCAAGGACAGGAAGGGGCTTTGTTCTCCCAGCTGACACACATGGCACCTACCAGCAACCACTTCTATCACCATGAAAAGACAGAAGAATATGATACAGACAAAGATTAACCAGACAACCCCAGAGAGAGGGCCTGATGGTATAGACTTACACAATCTTCCTGAAAAAGAATTCAGAATAAAAGTCATAACCATGCTGATGGATCTACAGAGAAATATGCAAGAGCTAAGGGAGCAAGTGAGGAAAGATAATACAGAAATAAGACAAGTGATCAATGGGCTTAAGAGCAGAATGGATGAGGTGCAAGAGACTGTTAATGGAATAGAAATCAGAGAGCAGGAATACAGAGAAGCTGAGGCAGAGAGAGATAAAAGGATCTCTAAGAATGAAAGAATATTAAGAGAACTGTGTAACCAATCCAAACTGAACAATATACGCATTATAGGAGTACCAGATGAAGAAGAGAGAGAAAAAGGGACAGAAAGTATCTTTGAAGAAATAATTGCTGAAAACTTCCCCAAGCTGGGGAAGGAAATAGTTTCTCAGACCACGGAAGCCCACAGATCTACCAACACAAGGGACTCAAGGAAGACAACACTCAGACACATAATAATTAAAATGGGAAATATCAAAGATAAGGACAGAGTATTAAAGGCAGCTAGAGAGAGAAAAAAGATCACCTACAAAGGAAAACCCATCAGACTATCATCAGACTTCTCAACAGAAACCTTACAGGCTAGAAGAGAATGGCATGATATATTTAACGTAATGAAACAGAAGGGGCTTGAACCAAGAATATTGTATCCAGCACGATTATCTTTTAAATTTGAGGGAGAGATTAAACAATTCCCAGACAAGCGAAAGCTGAGGGAATTTGCCTCGCACAAACGACCTCTACAGGATATCTTAAATGGACTGCTCTAGATGGAAGCACTCCTAAGGCTAAAAAGATGTCACCAGAGAAAATAAAATAGCAAAGAAAGCAGACCATCCAAATACTAACTAAAGGCAAAAAGTAAAATCAATAACCCACAAAAACAGTCAAAGGAAATGTAAAAGTACAGAATAAAACACCTAGTATATAAAGAATGGAGAAGGAAGAAGAAGAAGAGAGAGAAATAAAGAATCATCAGACTGTGTTTATAATAGCTTAACAAGAGAGTTAAGTTAGACTGTTAGATAGTAAAGAAGCTACCCTTGAACTTTTGGTAACCACAAATCTAAAGCCAGCAATGGCAATAAGTACACATGTATCAATAATCACCCTAAATGTAAATGGACTGAATGTACCAATCAAAAGACACAGAGTAATAGAATGGATAAAAAAGCAAGACCCAACTATATGCTGTTTACAAGAGACTCACCTCAAACCCAAAGATATACACAGACTAAAGGTGAAGGGATGGAAAAAGATATTTCATGCAAACAACAAGGAGAAAAAAGCAGGTATTGCAGTACTTGTATCGGACAAAATAGAATTCAAAATGAAGAAAGTAGCAAGAGATAAAGAAGGACATTATATAATGGTAAAGGGGTCAGTCCAACAAGAGGATATAACCATTATAAATATATATGCACCCAACACAGGAGTGCTGAAATATGTGAAACAAATGCTAACATAATTAAAGGAGGAAATAAAAAGCAATGCATTCATCTTAGGAGACTTCAACACAACACTCACTCCAAAGGACAGATCAACCAGACAGAAAATAAGTAAAGACACAGAGGCACTGAACAACCCAGTAGAACAGATGGACCTAACAGACATCGACAGAGCTCTACACCCAAAGGCAACAGGATACACATTCTTCTCAAGTGCACATGGAACATTTTTCAGAATAGACCACATATTAGGCCACACAAAGAATCTCAGTAAATTAAAAAATATTGAAATTCTATCAACCAACTTCTCAGATCACAAAGGTATAAAACTAGAAATAAATTGTACAAAGAAAACAAAAAGGCTCACAAATACATGGAGGCTTAATAACATGCTCCTAAATAATCAATGGGTCAACGACCAAATTAAAACAGAGATCAAGCAATATATGGAGACAAATGACAACAACAACACAAAGCCACAACTTCTGTGGGATGCAGCAAAGGCAATTCTAAGAGGAAAGTATATGGCAGTCCAGGCCTATTGAAAGAAGGAAGAACAATCCTAAATGAATAGTCTAAAGACATAATTATTGAAATTGGAAAAGAAGAACAAATGAGGCCCAAAGTCACCAGAAGGAGGGACATAATAAAGATTAGAGAATAAATAAATAAAATTGAGAAGAATAAAACAATAGAAAAAGTCAATGAAACCAAGAGCTGGTTCTTTGAAAAAAATAAACAGAATAGATAAACCCCTAGCCAGCCTCATTAAGAGAAAAAGAGAATCTACACACATAAACACAATCAGAAATGAGAAAGGAAAAATCATGACGGACACCACAGAAATACAAAGAATCATAAGAGAATATTATGAGAATCTATATGCTAACAAGCTGGAAAACATAGAAGAAATGGACAACTTCTTAGAAAAATACAACCTTCCAAGACTGACCAAGCAAGAAACAGAAAAACTAAACAGACCAATCACCAGCGACGAAATCGAATTGGTAATCAAAAAACTACCCAAGAACAAAACCCCCGGGCCTGATGGATTCACCTCTGAATTCTACCAGACATATAGAGAAGAAATAACACCCATTCTCCTTAAAGTTTTCCAAAAAATAGAAGAGGAGGGAATACTTCCAAACTCATTCTATGAAGCCAGCATCACTCTAATACCAAAACCGGGCAAAGACCTCACCAAAAAAGAAAATTACAGACCAATATCCCTGATGAACGTAGATGCAAAAATACTCAACAAAATATTAGCAAACCGAATTCAAAAATACATCAAGAGGATCATACACCATGATCAAGTGGGATTCATCCCAGGGATGCAAGGATGGTACAACATTCGAAAATCCATCAACATCATCCACCACATCAACAAAAAGAACAAAAACCACATGATCATCTCCATAGATGCTGAAAAAGCATTTGACAAAATTCAGCATCCATTCCTGATTAAAACTCTCAACAAATTGGGCATAGACGGCAAGTACCTCAACATCATAAAGGCCATATATGACAAACCCACAGCTAACATACTTAACGGCGAGACGCTGAAAGCTTTTCATCTAAGATCGGGAACAAGACAGGGATGCGCACTCTCTGCACTGTTATTCAACATAGTACTGGAGGTCCTAGCCACGGCAATTAGAGAAAACAAAGAAATACAAGGCATCCATTTGGTAAAGAAGAAGTCAAATTGTCACTATTTGCAGATGACATGATATTGTACATAAAAAACCCTAAAGATTCCATTCCAAAACTACTAGAACTAATATCTGAATTCAGCAAAGTTGCAGGAAACAAAATTAACACATAGAAATCTGTAGCTTTCCTATACACTAAAGATGAACTAGCAGAAAGAGAAATCAGGAAAACAATTCCATTCACAATCGCATCAAAAAGAATAAAATATCTAGGAATAAACCTAAAGAAACTACAAGACACTCCTAAGAGAAATTAAAGAGGACACTAACAAATGGAAATTCATCCCATGCTCTTGGCTAGGAAGAGTAAATATTGTCAAAATGGCTATACTACCTAAAGCAATCTACAGATTCAATGCAATCCCTATCAAAATACAACAGCTTTCTTCAATGAAATGGAACAAATAGTTCTAAAATTCATATGGAACCACAAAAGACCCTGAATAGCCAAAGCAATCCTGAGAAGGAAGAATAAAACAGGGGGAATTATGCTCCCAGACTTCAAGCTCTACTACAAAGCTGCAGTAATCTTGACAATTTGGTATTGGCACAAGAACAGACCTACAGACCAGTGGAACAGAACAGAAAATCCTGACATTAACCCAAACATATATGGTCAATTAATATATGATAAAGGAGCCTTGGATATATAATGGGGAGATGACAACCTCTTCAACAACTGGTGTTGCAAAACTAGACAGCTACATGTAAGAGAATGAAACTGGACCATTGTCTAACCCCATACACAAAAGTAAACTCAAAATGGATCAAAGACCTGAAGGTAAGTCATGAAACCATAAAACTCTTAGAAAAAAACACAGGCAAAAATATCTTGGACATAAACATGAGCGACTTCTTCATGAACATATCTCCCCAAGTAAGGGAAACAAAAGCAAAAATGAACAAGTGGGACTATATCAAGCCGAACACTTCTGTACAGCAAAGGACACGATTAGTAGAACAAAAAGACATCCTACAGTATGGGAGAATATATTCATAAGTGACATATCCGATAAGGGGTTGACATCGAAATTATATAAAGAAGTCACGCACTTCAACAAACAAAAAGCAAATAATCCAATTAAGAAATGGGCAGAGGATATGAATAGACACTTCTCCAAAGAAGAAATTCAGATGGCCAACAGGGACATGAAAAGATGCTCCACATCGCTAATCATCAGAGAAATGCAAATTAAAACCACAATAAGATATCACCTCACACCAGTAAGGATGGCCAACATCCAAAAGACAAACAACAACAAATGTTGGTGAGGATGTGGAGAAAAGGGAACCCTCCTACACTGCTGGTGAGAATGCAAATTACTTCAACCATTGTGGAAAGCAATATGGAGGTTCCTCAAAAAACTCAATATAGAAATACCATTTGACCCAGGAATCCTACTCCTAGGAATTTACCCCAGGAATGCAGCAGCCCAGTTTGAAAAAGTCAGATGCACCCCTATGTTTATTGCAGCACTATTTACAATAGCCAAGAAATGGAAGCAACCTCAATGTCCATCAGTAGTTGAGTGGATAAAGATGTGGTACATATACACAATGGAATATTATTCAGCCATAAGAAGAAAACAAATCCTACCATTTGCAACAACATGGATGGACCTAGAGGGTATTATGCTCAGTGAAATAAGCCAAGTGGAAAAAGACAAGTATCCCATGATTTCACTAATACGTGGAGCATAAGAGCAAAGAAAAAAACTGAAGGAACAAAACAGTAGCAGACTCACAGAACCCAAGAACGGACTAACAGTTACCAAAGGGAAAGGAACTGGGGAGGATGGGTGGGAAGGGAGGGACAAGGGGGAAAAAGTGGCATTACAATTAGAAGATGTAATGTTTGAGGGCTACGGGGAGGGCTGTACAACTCAGAGAAGACAAGTAGTGATTCTATAGCATCTCACTACGCTGATGGACAGTGACTGTAATGGGGTAAGTGGGGGGACCTGATGAAGTGGGGAGTTTAGTAACCATCATGTTGCACATGTAACTGTAGATTAATGATACCAAAAAAAAATGAAGTATCTAAAATGAAATAAAGCAAAGAAAGATATTGAGAAAAATGAATGAAGGTTTTAATAAGTGGGAATATGGGATTGGAAAGCTTTATTCCTTTCCTAAATCAATCTATAAATGTATGGCAATCCCAATCCGTCTTCCGAATGATTTTCATGTACTGAAAAAATATTTATATATTTCATCTAGAAAAATAAATTTGTGAAATGAGCAAAAGGTTGAGAAAGAAAAAAATATTTAGGTCAATCTTGCACCATCAGACATTAGAACATTTTATGAAGTCACATTATTTAAAGATGAATGATACAAAAATAGGTCAGTGGAAGAGAATAATAAAATCATAAATAGACCTAAAATCTATAAAATTGTTTACTATATGTCAAAGGTAGTGTTATTTATGAAATAATTAAATGGTTCTTGGGAAATTGCTTAAGTATTAGGGAAAACAAACTAGTTCTTTTTCCTTTGAAGACTGGAGTATCCTTCTGAAGCATAGTACCAAAGTCAGAAAATAACTTAGAAATTTGCTTAAGGCTTCTGTATACCAATAGTGCTACACACAAAATATAACTGGTGATTACCTATGGCTGAGAGGACTATAGGTGATTCTTTTACCTTGTGGTGTTTAATTTTCCAAATTTTCAGACTTGCCTGCATTGAGCATGTTTTTTTTATGGGGAGAAATAAAGATAAAAGGGGGTAGGGGTACATGTTCATTGTACCAATAGCCAAGGTATGGAAACCTAAGTTTATGTCCATGGATGAATGAATTTGTGAAATGAGCAAAAGTCGGTTGAAAAAGAAAAATAAATATAAAATCTCCACAAATTTTATTTTAATTCAGATGAAAAATATTTTCTAATTTTTTTCTGACCTCTGCTATTGTCACTGTGCTTTTAAGGAGTATTATCCAATTTTCCAAACAGTTGATGATTTTTCCAAATGTTCTTTCTAATTTAATTCTGTTGAAATCAGAGAACTTACTTTGCCTGATTTTAATATTTTTAAATTTATTAACAGTCCTTTAATGACCCACTATGTAGTCTATTTTGATGATTTGAAAAATATGTACATTCTGCTATTTTGGGTGGAGTGTTTATAAACATCAGTGAAATCAAATTGGTTGATAGCATTGTTCACATCTTCTATGTTCTAACTGATTTTCTGTCTACTCATTCTATCAAGTACTAAGTAAAAGTGTTAAAATCTCCAACTCCAACTTTGGATCTGTTTCTCTTTTCATCTGTAAGTGTTGCCTTGTGTATTTTGAAAGTCTGTTATTGTGTACATACATATTTATGATTGCTCTGTCTTGTTCCTCTTTACCTCTGGTAAACACATTCTTTGTGTTTAAAGTATATTTTGTCTAATAATAATATGGCTACTTAGCTTTATTTTCAGGCCTCTAATCATGTTTGCTCTCCCCACCTCCAACATGTTCTTCTCTCTTTTCTTCTTGGTCAGTCTAACTAGAAATTTATTTATTTTACTGTTTTTTTCAAAGAACAAAATTTTGGTTTTGTTGATGTTTTCCATTGTTTTTGTTGTGTTTCATTACTTGTCATTCATTTTTTTTTTCAGGTCAAAGATTACTGACTTCAGACCTTTGATCTTTTTTAGTATAAAGACTTAATGCAGTAATTCTTAAATGGGAGTGGTTTTTCCAACTCCCCAGAGTACATGTGGCCATGTCTGGATACATTTTGATTGTTCTAGTCAGTGAGAGTAGAGAAGTCAATAAAACAGACATAAAATTCCCTTAGAATTTTCATTATAATGGGAGACACAGCAATGAACAAGGTTAAAATATATAGTGTCAGGTGATGATGAAAATCAAAGCAGAATAGAGAAAAATAAAATGATGTATATGGGCCAGTTGAGAATGAGTGATCAAGGAAGATTGCTCTCAGGGTGATATTTCAGGAAAGATCTGAATGAAGTGTGGAGGAGTCATGTGCGGAAAGAGTATCCCACACAGAGGAAAAGCAGTTGTGAAGGTCTTGGGTTGGGAGTGTGCTTGACACATGGGGGAACAGCAACGTGACTAGTGTTGCTAAAGTCCAGAAAGCTAGAAAAAAAGTGGCAGAATAAAACACTGGGAGGTGTTTGGGCCAGATTGTGTTGCACTTTGTAGGCCATGGGGAAAATTTTAGATTTCAAGCGTGATAGGAAGGGAGTGAATGTTTTGAGCGGGTGACACCATGAAGATCACTGTGGTTGCTGGTTTGGGAATAGAATGAAAGGTGCTAACAGGGAAACATGGAGGCCAGCGGGAATTTATTGAAGTCATCCAGGTGTGAAGCGTTGGTGGTTCAGGTTAGAGTCATAAAAGTGGACATGGCTACAAGTTCAGACAAATTTTGAAAGTAGAGTCCATAAGATTTATTAATGGATTGGTTATGATATATTAGAGAAAACAAAGGGCCAAGGATGACTCTAGTGATGTCCCCCGACCAGCTGGGTGGATGGAGTTGCTATTTACTGAGATCAAAAGTTTGGTTTAATTTAGTCACAGGGATGGAAGTACAGTATAGGGAACAGAGCTCATAATGTTGTAATATCTTTGCATGGTGACAAGTGGTAACTATACTTATGATGAGCATTTAATAATGCATATAATTAATGAATCACTAAGTTGTTCATCTGAAACTAATATAGTATTATATATAAAATATATTTCAATAAAAAATGATTAACCAAAAAGTTTGGTTTTGAGTATATTAAGTTTGGGAAATCTATTGTTTATCCAACTGGAGTTTTCAAGGAGCGGTTGGTTATGACAAGTTTAGAGGCCAAGGGAAATTTAGGGTTGGAAATGTAAATTTGGAAGTTTTTACATAACAAAATATGTTATTACATTTTACTACATTAACAGAGTAAAGTAGTAAAACCATTTCTTTACCTTACTAGCTGTCCAAAAACATTAAAAAAAAAACTACCATTATATCATGATGAAAATAATAGGCTAAGGAGAGAAGGAAATATGAAAAGAAGTACAGCAAATATACAAGTATTGGTTAGACATAAATATTCTCATAAAAGTTAGGAAACAAAAGTGCTTACTGTTATTCAACATTTTACTATATGACTTAGCCAATTTGCAAGGGAGCAAAGGGAGGGAATAAAGTTGGAAAGAAACAAAACTGTCTTTACTTGAAGATGATATAATTAGCTACTTTAAATAATCCAAGAGACTCTATTAACAACTGAGATAATCAATTAATAATTCATTAATATTGATACAAGATTTCAGTAGAGTGGTTTGACATAAGATTAATATGCAAGTCAAAAGCTTTCCTATACACCAGCAGTAACCAAGTACAGAGCAACTTGTTCAAAATAGCAACAACAGAAATATCTATAAAATGTTGTAGCTGAGAGTGAATAAATCTAATTTGATAATTATGATAGACCTTTATGAAAGAATCTAACATTTAATAAACTAAAGTTTGAATATAAACAAAGGGTTACTTAATCTTTGTGACTGGGAAGATCTATTTTAAAGTTGTTGCTTCTCTCCAAAATTATCTAAAAATTCAATAACCTCAATCAAAATTACAATAAGATTATTATGAAAATTGAAAAGTAGATTCTAAAATTTGGATAGAAGATAAATGCTAGTGGACAGCAATGCAGTTTTGAAAAAAAATTGTCAGAAGAATAGATTTTCACCACCTGATATCAAGTTTATGAAGCTCTAATCATTAGAGAAGTGAGATATTGTTTAAGCATATACAAATAAATAGATGGAATAGGTTAAAAATTCCAGAAATATAGCCTTGTATGTACTGGAATTATGAGATACACTAGCATTTGAAATTAGTGGAGACAGAAACGGGCATTCAAGAAATTGGGTCCTACATATTAGGTCTAACTTACAGAAGTTACAAAATGAATTTAAGATATATTAAAGACCTAAACACACATGCAAAGAAAAATAAAATTGCAAATGTCAAAAAAATTATAGAATTTATTTCAATAATAATAAAAATATAGAAAGCAAAAGATGGCTAAATTTTAAATTACCAAAATTTTAAAAATGCATATAATTGGTAAACATCTCAAATTAAAGTTGAAAGTGGGAGAAAATATTTGCATCAAATATGGTGAGGGTAACTCAAAAATACATGAGTGTTTATAAATCAATAATAAAATTAAACAATCTAATAGAATAAATAATAAAGGATATTTAAATAGTTTAAAGAGAATCAACCAATTTGGAGGGCAAAGAGAAAACTTTACCCCTGTCATTGCATTTCAGGATTTTTCACAGAGAAACGTTAGAAATCAGCACAAGAGGATGTAACCAATAATTTTCATTGAAACCGTGTTTGTAAATAGAAAAAAGAAACACCTTAAACAGATGAATAATGAATACTATAGAAAAATGTTAAATAAACCAGAGTATGGAACATTATGCCACATTTTTAAATGTCAACTAATGTTTTACATTGTTTTACGTAACTGGTATATTTAACAAGCATGGCTTGTGACATAAAGAAAAGGCAATTTGACTTTCTGTAAACCAACATCCCTTTAAACTTTAGTCAGTGGGGCTATTTATTTTTCCTAACCTTGCTCTAAAGTGACAGCAAGCCCCAGAATTGTCTGTGTGCTCTCAGGTGAAGGAGAGACAAGAGGACTGAGGACTGTGTAATGGGACTCAATCTAGGATAATGACTATTTGAGAAGAAAATCTTTGTATGAATTTTTCCACTCTCTTCTCTCTAGACTCTTTAATGTTAATCTCCAAAGTGACAATATTGGGAGTTGAGGAACACATTTTCCTTTATGCCCATTGCATATTCTTCATACATCAAATCTATAAGAAACTCACTTTGACAATATGTTGCTTTTAAAAAATGTTGAGGATTATTCCTCAATTTTTTTCTTCTATTTAAACCAGAATAACTACTCCATATGCCCAGCTTAGATGCTGCCTACCCCACAAGTCTTTTCCAAACCCCCATCTGGATAAATCTCTTTTTTCTCTTGTATTCCTTGATGCATCTAATATGGCTATATTATTGCATTTGGCATAACATATTTACATTAGTTCTGCGTGTCTCCTTCTCCCCACTGAACTATAAGCCTCTGGAGGGCAGAGGCTGTATCTGATTCAGTGTGGTTTCCCTGATGTATTTCATGGCCTTAGGCACTCAATAAATAGAATTTTAAGGAATGTTCCTTTAACCCTCAGCCTTGGCTCAAGGAAGGGCTTGGGAAATCAGGTTTCTTGGGCATGAGTGTGAAGTGAGATTAAACTTTTTAAATACCCCATAGTCAGGAAATGAAACACTTCATATTAGCATACACATTTAATAAATGACAAATAACATCAAACACAACATATTACATGTGCAATGTAGCATGTACAAGGCTGAAAATGATTTTCCTGAGTGTTGGGCTCTAATCAAGTTCTCTAATGTTGCATTAACATGGGTCCTTTAGCTTAATAGATCCTCTTGATATTTCTTAGACATTTAAGAAATGGAATATACTCAGCCATAGCCTAACTTAGAATGCGTGCAACTAATTTCTGCCTGAAATTCAAGCATATCTTCCAAAGCATGATATGGATTCTTGGATTCACACCAATAAAAAAAGAGCTCTTTTGAAGGCAAACAAGTCCTGCTTTCCCTATCCAATATCAATGTCCCAATTTCTAAGTGGGTATCTTCTTCCTAACTGTTCTCTGAAAAATAAACCTGTTAAGTCCTTGGCATTTTGCTCAGAGTTGTCCAATAGTGGCCTTCCTACTCTTTAATAGGTGGGACTACCAGAGGCCTTTTTTTGTTTTAAAGTTTGTTCTGGATATTTCTTTCTTTGCTAATGTTGGCAAAACATTAATGCACATGGGAGGTACACAGGAAATCTTGTGTAGCAATGTGTTTAGTTCAAGACTCATGGAAAAATGCATTTACTTGTCCCTCTGACCAGCCTCAGGCTCTCTGAGATTAGTTTTAGATTCATAGGCTGTGGCCAGGCATTGACCATGCAGTTCTGGCCTCTACATATGCAGGAAAATGTCCTTTCCCCAGGCAGGCTTTTGTTTCATTACAGTTATCCCAAAGCATTAGATGAAGGGAAAAGCTTGAGACAAATATAATCCACAGCGGTTTTCCTTCTTGTAGGAATCGGGGAAGCTCTGGTCACACCTTTGCACCCGCTCAGTCTTGGATGTGGCCAGGTGTGTGCCTGGAAATTAAAAAAACTAAGTACTTCATCAAAAAAAAAATGAGTCTGGAGATTCATTCCCCAGCATCAGCTTTGAGGTTGATTAATCCACATCAGATATTCTCAAGTTTTGGTGTGTTTGGGCACTAATAGAACAAGTTCCCTCCTTGGGGGTCCCAAGACCTGGATTCCACCTTCTGTTCCGATACACATTTGTCCTTGACCTTCAACTAACAGCCCTTGTTTTCTGGACTGAACCTGCGGCTAGTAATTCTCTAGTGATTTTATGAACAACTAAGATGCTATGTATAAATATACCTTGAAAAAAATGAAAACACCCAGAAAGCACATTAATGCCACCCATATTAGACTCCTCTACGGACACAGTAATCATATAAATACTCAGTTTGTCCTGCCAAGTTTTCACAAGATTTACCTCATTTTCTATTTGAATGCCATTCACATGCTCTCTGTCTGGAAAATAGTGGAAAAGGGACAGGACCAGTAACAGAGAAGTTACATTCTTCAAGAATGTGTGTATTAGTTGGGGAGATAGAACTGGCTCTGTGTAACCATTTACAAAATGGTCACCTTATTTAGATTGATAAGGTTGCCATGGGTCTATGCCTCTTGCTTTGGATGAACAGATGGAGGCCAGTTCAGCCATCCCACTCTTGGACGGTAAGTTTCTTTATTTTCATTCTAAATCCATGATCACCCACCTTAGAAGATCTCTCAAACATGCTAGACTTTTCTGCTAGGTATTTCAGATTAATTTGCTTTCTCATTCTTAGAGACTTATTTCAAAACATGCTTTTTCCCCTGAAGTGTTTAACTTAACCCTCCTCAGCAGATGGCTTCTCATCCTGCTTTACGCACAATGTAGACGACATCACACAGGGGTCAAGCATGCTAATGCCAATCCCCAAGCCACCTACACCTGCACAGATGCTCTCCTTCCTCCCTCCTCTACAGGTGGATCTGGGATGCTACTCCTCTTCTCTGAGGTGAATTCTCCCTCCCATCACCACCCAAGTTTTGGGTCCATCTCTCCTACCTTTACAGAAACCCAGTGCTCTTTATTAATTATCCCCTCCCTTTCATATCTCTACAACTACTCCTTCCTCCATAGGGGCTTTCCTACTGGCTGTGAACACACTGAAAGTTCCTATTTTCAAGCAAGCAAGCAAGCAAGAGAATCAATACAGCTCTCTGGACTCCACATCTTCCTCCAGCTGCTATCCTATATTGTTATTCTCCCTGCTACAGCCAAACTGTGGAAAGAATGGCTCTACATTTGGAAAGAATGGTCTGTCTAGTCTGTGCTCTTGTTCGCATTTCCTCATCTGCTATTTACAGTGAAGTTCACTTCATTGGCTTCTGCCCTCATCACTCTACCAACAGTATCATTAGTGCATCAGTGATGTCCATGTCCCTAGATCCAATGAATACTTTAAATTCTTTACTCCCTTTGCAGCTTTGAGCCCTGGTCACCACTGCCTCGTCACTGAAGTTGTGTCTTCCCTTGGATTCTGTGATGGCACCCCCTTTTGCTTCTCTTTCTATCACTCTACAATCTCCTTTTCAGTCTCTTTGCAGGCTCAGTGTCTTCTATTCAACTAGGAAATACTAGAATGGTTCCAGACCACTCATTTTTCCTTGAGCAATCTCCTTTATTATTCCTTTTACCATTTATACATACCTATAGCTTCCATAGTTTTATCTGCAGTGCATACCTTTCTGCTGAACAGATAGGGATTCATATTTCTGGCGAGTTTACATCTTTACTTAAATGGTTCAACTGCTTCTCAAACTCAGTGAGTTCCAAAGAAAACTCATGAATTTTCTTCCCAAACTGACCTACATCTCTAGTTTCCCATTTCCAGTGAAGGCACTCCCACCCCATCCAGCTGTGAAAGAGAATAAGTTTCTCCTCAAAACCTCTCTTTCTCTGGTTTTCATATCCATAATATTGCCAAGCCTCAATGCCTTATTTCCTAATCTATATGGAATCTGGAATCATATCCCAGTTACCGTCTCCCTATACCAGGGCTATTCAGTAACTGTCAGCTGATCTACACTCACTCCACTCTGCTCCGTGATGTGTCTAGCATGACCTTTGCAAATGGAAAATCTTATTGTTATAGAATGACATTATTTCTTTCTACCCCCTGATGTCAACCATTCAACCATTCCTCAGGAAAAACACTGACACACAGCAGAATGCAAAGAAAAAATAAATAAATTCTAATGGTTGAGAACCCAAAGTTAGGCCTCAGAGGGAATGAAGGGAGTTGTATTTGCAGAGGGAATGAAGGGAGTTGTATTTGCAGAGACAATAGATTTGGAAGAATGTCTATAATAAATAAAAGAAAAATGTCCCATATCCCAAACTGAAAAGAATTCTTAAGGTGGAGGGTATGGGTGAGATGAAGGGGCTGTAACGAGAGAAAGAGACGTGGTTTGGGCATTGGACAGAGGGACCAGATGTCCAGGGGCCCAGGAGTAGGGAACAGAGGGCAGTCCAGTCTTTCTGACATGATCCACACTTGTGGCTGATGACCCAGAGGCCCTCTAAACCCCACTTGAGCAAGGACTAACCTGCAGCACCCTGAGGACGAGCAACATAGGTTCTCTTCCCAGTAGATGCCAGTGGTTGGCATCCACTACGATTCTCTTTTATTTACCTGTTCTGTTTACTAACAGGAGGCACTTGCTCCCAACAGAAGCTTTGCCAGGTCACATCTGGGTCACGCCCTGATAGAAAACTCTCTTCAGATGACACGGGAAATCCCTAAACTCCTGGAATAAAGACCGGGCTCTGGAGCGTGGATGTCGTGATGAGATAGCATTGCAAAGCGCTACGGCGAAAGGAGCTGCCGCTCCCTCCGTGATGTCACTCTGTGACTTCTCAGCCTTTAGCATGGAATCTGGGGTCCTCAAAGATCTGGCCCCCACTGGCCTCTCTTGCCCCAATCTTTTCCTCTTTGTCTCAGCTTTCTTGTTTCCCTCTGTGTGAGCCACCAGACTTTGCCTGCCCAGGACTCTGCCCTTGACAGGAAGGTGTTTTCCCCACTCTACTTACCTCCAATCTCAGACCTATGTCACTCCCAGAGGGGAACCTCCACTAACGCCTTGTGGCTGGGTCAGATTCTCCCACCACATGCTCTCATAGAGCCATATCCTATTCTTGAGCTGTTTGTGATCAGACATTAATTAGTATGGTGACTTGACAAATGGGAATCCCTTCAACTATACTGTGTCTTCCACTAGCTGTTTAAAAATTTTTTTTGGTCACTGTTTTATATAGTCACTATCTCTGCTCTAAAGCTTAGTACCCTTGGTCAAATCACAGATCTCTCCAAGAGTCAGTTCCTGTGTTTTATCCAGTGTATGGAGTTGGGGGAAGATCCAAAGAACGGTTTGTGCTGTCTGGATGAACGAGACGGTGCTTCCCGTCTTCTGTGTGGAGCACTGAAGAGCTCTTCTGGTCGGATCTTGACAGCCCATTGTCAGCCCCCTTCTCCGTGACATTTCCCTCTCACTCGCTTCCATCTGTGAGGCCTGTCATCCAGAGATATTAGGAATTCAGTCTTCAAACTCACTTGCCATGATTCTCCTTGCGGGCTGCCTTTGGTCAATGTTTTTTGCTCCAACGTTTCGTGTTACCGGTGAACCAGCAAACCACCATAGTGCGCGCCCTGCTGTAGGAGGCTTTAGGGTATCGCGTTGTTTATGCCTTGGCTGTGACAGTGCGAGCAGTACTTACCACCCTGTGATTTTCCAGCAGTGAAAATAACAGAGGAATTTCATACAGGTAAAATAATTAGTGGTTTAGACAAAAATATGAATACAATTTGTCACACAAAATATCAGCCTTTTGTTTTTTGGTATACATGTCAGCTTCTGTGGTTACCAAGACAGATTACACAGAATTTTATCCTTTTAACTATGAATTAGTGTTTCCCAATGGCTCCCTGGCAATGGTGGTCCCAACAGCAGGTTGTGGTGTCCAGGCTCAGCGGGTCAGCATTCCCGCAGATGAACTGAATGTTTTTTTTTTTAACACATTTTGAATCAATTGGTTTTGTCCCTATGTCTGCCTTCCCCACAGTGACCAGTACGGATCTAAGAACTCTGTTCGTGTCTGTGGGCGTCTCCCTCATCCACAACCACCGTGGTTCTCTCCTGCCTCCCCCTTCTGGGTGGAGACAGAAAGCAGAGAATGGCAGCACAAAACGAAGCCTTGGTTGAGTTGACCTAAATCTGGCAAGATTTGGAAAAAGAAAAAAAAAGAATACCCAATGAAAACTGAATTTCACATCAACAATGCATAAGTTCTTAGTATAGACATGGCCCCCAAAATATTTGGGACACACCTATATTAAAGAATCATTCATTGCTCCTCTGAAATCAAACTTAGCTGACGGTCCTATATTTTTATGTGGCAACCCTAGTCCAACCTTCTCAGTATGTTTTCACCACACATAGTGTTCCTCGGCTGGAGGTGAGTGGAGGTGGTGGAACACCAGAAGGACGATTGCCTTATGCCTGTGTTTCCATATCACTGATCTGGGCTGTGAGACTGCCCTGCAGTTTCAGCTCTGGCTAAGATTCTGCTAACTGCTCTGCCCCCTGCTCTCTGCCCCCTGCCCCATAGGGATGGCCTCCTAGAAGGGCTTCTGTTCCCAGAGTGGTACCATCACTGCGCAATGCCACATCTACTCTGTGCTGTATCTAGCCTTAGCTCTCTTCTACTTTCTTCTTTCCTTTGATCCCTCTTTCAGGACTTACCGAATTCATCCTCATCACTTTTAGAATCATAAATAGGAAGCTCTGCTTCCCTTAGTCCTTGAAGAATTAGAACATGCATGCTAGGGGCCAGAGAAAAGGATGGGTGTCCCTTCAGAGCAGTGGGCTCTTCAAGTGAGAGGTGGTGACTTACCATTCACATCGTTCTTCTGTGTTCACCTCTGTCCACAGTGCTCAGAAATCCATGCAAGCCACTTGGGTCACCATGGGGGTTGATGGAAATCTTACTTGGAAGTGGAAGAGGATAGATATGTATGTATGTATACACACACATACACATGCACGCGCACACACACATATATACTTATGAGCAAACAATTTCAGTTCTGGTGGTCATTCTCCTATTTCCTCATAACAAATAACTTTAGCAAAGGTCTTTAAAGAAACTGCTCCCATCATGGAACAAACCTGGGTGGAAGCAACTGAGGTGATAAACCAAACTGGGGATGGCCAGGTAGCATTTCCTTGGCAAGACTGGCCAACAGTGACCCCAGAGGCACAGTTAGCGACAGAAGATTTATGAATTGGCAAGGTGTGAGGATTCAGGGTTCTTTTTCCTATGGGGTCAAAGGAAGAAGAAAATGAAATATGTATATATATAAATCAAAACCACATGTTTTCACACCACTGCAGCAATGTGCCTTGCGTTCTTACTGTAGAACACGGCGGCTGCTTGACAATACCTGCTGATGAATTGTAATGGCTAAAAGATGGTCAGAAATGTGGGACTCGGTCTCTGCCTCCTAGCCCACTTCTAGGTGACATTTCATTGGCTTTCCTGGCAAAGTAATGAGAAAACAAAAACAGATTAGAGTTGTAGGGATAGGAAAGGAGGAATTGAAATAATCTCCTGGGGAATGTTCCCCAGGTGGGGTTCCAGTGGGCAGGACATGGGGCAAGACACAAAGAAGAAGGTTCAGCAATGGCAAAGAGGAGGCTTCAGGGTTTGTGAGGCAGGGAGGGTGTTCTCTTCTCTTCCTACCTGTGGTTCTTTGTCGTGACTTGTGGGAACCTTTTTAAGATTTCAACAAATGCTCTAGACTTAAAAGCATGTAACCTGAGACCCTGGGAGGGTTCACCACTCTGCCTTGCATGCGTCTGAGCTCCTGGTCCTCAAGCTCTGGCTGACAGAGTCCTGGTACCCAAGCGCCATCCCAACCCCATGCTCCATCCTCCCCGTTTCCCTGCACAGTTGAGAGCAGGCTTTCAGATGATGTGTTTGCTTTCCACCTGTGTTACGTCTTGTGTTTGAATGAGCCATGAATTAACTTGGATGAATTAACTCCTAGCTGGTGGTAGATTAGGGAAAACCAAACCTCCTGCTACTGGCTCTTTTCTTCCTCTAAATTCACATCTGCCCACCTCTTGGTTGAGGAAATGTGAAATCCTGTTCCTCAGGCCTGTTCTTGGAATGGTTGGTTCCCGCAATGCCGTTGGACTGAGTCTGAGGGACAGGGTGGGACACAGGCTGTGTGTGTGTATGCATACACACATGCACACATGCACTGCATACACACAAATATGCAGCATGCATGCATACATATACATGGAGTCATATATTTGCTCTGACGCATTCAAGATGGAGAATGTTGCAGAGTGTGCTTGCCATGAATTTTTGATCTGGTGCTTTATGCCATTACCCCATAATGAATATTGGTGAATACCACTTTAACTCAGGGCTCATTCCAGGGTAAAAATGCCGTCCATCAGAATTTTTGGAGAGGAAAGTTCCCGTGGCAATCCATTCGCAGGGATGGAGATGTATGTGCATAAGCAGTGGAAATTGAAAAACTGTGCTAAGTGGTTGAAAAGCCTCCAGCAGGAGACGGGGACCAGCCGTTTGGGCGGTGTTGGCAGCGGATGTTGCCGGCAGAATAAAAGCCTCATTTCATAGCCTCAGGGAGGGGCTCCGACAACACATAGTCGAGTGTCTGTGTCCTCCTTTGACCTGTCGAGGGCAGTGAAAATGAGATGGCAGGAGACACCATAAAGGGATGGAGAGAGCCTGGGTCAGCATTAGTCCTTTTTCTCCATGAACGAAGGCAGGACTAGAAGGTGAAGATGGGAAGAAGGCAAGCCCTACGTTTCAGTAATTCCAGCAAATGTGTGCGTCGGGGTGGGGGTTTGATGACTTTTGTGGTGATGAGGCAGGGGGGGCAGAACGCTAAACACACTGTAGCTCCATTGCCCAGAGGAGGAAGAATCATTCCTTCCTAAATGCAAGAGCATCTGAGTTGAGAAACATATGGCTGGGGGAGCTGAAGGTTATTGCCATGGGAGAGGTGGCGCAGGGAGACCAGAGTAGGCTGCAGGATGCTCAGACTTTTTTAGTGGAGAGCCCTTCACATACGCAAGACTACATGAACTACAGCTGAGTCCTAGCTCTGGAGGGAGGCAAGGAAATAGAGAATAGGAATGGGTAGAGTACATTTAGCAGGATACTTCCTGTGCAGGTGATGGGAACCTGGAATAAAGGGAATTTGCCACCATTCATAACTAAAAGGATAGCAGGTGTATTGCCTTCAGGCCCAAATGCCTCAGTGATGGGACAGGTTCTCAGACTGAGCCAAGTCCATCTCTTAGCTCTGTTCACAGGATGGCTGCAGCAGCTCCAGCATTTGCACCCACCCTCAAATATAGCCTGGAGTAGAACAAGAGTCTCTGACCAGCATTCCCCCAGACCATCTGCTTGCCTCTAATTGGCTGTAATTGGGTTACATGCTTAATTCTAAACTAATTACTGTGTACAGATGGATGTGAAATGCAGGTTCCCTAAAATATGGGGCTCATCACCTACCTTTGCACTGGATATGGGACAACTTAATGAAAAGGGCCAAAAAGTTCTGGAAAAGGGAGTTTCTAGGAGAAAAATTAGAAAACTAGGGTACTACTTCCAAGTGAAGGATGAATGGATACAAAGGAGGAAGAGCATGAAGGGGGAGGCCAGGGACCCGGCTGCGCCTCCAGCTCCAGCACAGAAGGTCTGTATGAAACTTGGTGATCCTCTGGACCTATTTCCCATCCAGGATGAGCGCTGACATCCCTTTCAGCTCTGTCCCCAGTTCCTGTAAGATCCAAGGTGAAAATTCACAAGAGCATTAGGTTTAGCAGAAGTGGCTACTTTATACCTTCAAAGGCCTCTTAGAAAGTCATTCTTAAAATAAAACTTAAAAAACAAACAAACAATGGCAATGGATCTCTCCCAAACTCTAGGGAACACAGTCTTTTGTTCTTTGGCAGGTGGGTGGGGGTGGGGAGAGAAGGCTGATGGACTGCTAATGCATTATGGGATGATATGGATGGCACTCTTTTTTAATGCCAAAAGTCAGCAAGGACTTTGGGTGAAACTGTAAATGTTGTGGTTTCCAAATGTGTTGAGTATGACAGTGTGCAGATCATACAGGATAGGACAGAAATATAATAAATGCTCTTTTAAAATAAACTTTCTGGGGTTTGCATTCATTTGGGAAAATCACACTCTCAGCGTTCAGTTTTGTCCCCTCAGCTCGTCTATCAGCCCCTGGTGGGTGTACGCGACTCACACGGTCACTTTCCTCTGCAGACGCTGTTGGGTGTTGGATAAAGAACAAAAAAGCCCTATCCTTCTGCTGCTTTTACTCTAACAGCCATACTAATGATCTCCGCAAAGTGTGGTGACCCTCCTTGCGGTCAAAGCGACCTAATTCAGACGGAAGGAGCAACGACCTTCTCCCCAGGGAAGCAGCATTTAACCTGATACAGGTGTGGAGGGATTGACCAGGAGAAGATGAGAGAGAAAGCCTTCTGGAAAGCAAAGGGCACAGGTGTAAAGAAGCTTGGGGATTTGGAAACTAACTTGGTGTGGCTGGCGTGGGGGAGGGTGTAGAGAGTGAAGGGAAGGGAAGTGGAAAAGCAGGCAGAAGTAGTACCATTTAGGGGCTTACATGCTGGGGAGAGTTACCCTGGACTTTATTCCAATAATGATGAGAAGCCAGAGAAGGAGTTTCTTTTCTTTCTTTTTTTTTTTAGGAGAGCCAGGGAGAGGCTTTTATTGAGAGATACAGTGAGAGGGCAGAGCTCCTGGTTCAGAAGCTCCAGAAGGGGACAAGAGAGCCCGAGGTGGTGCATTGTCCAGGGGTTTTATAGGCAGTTGAGGATTTTGGGGAACATGAAAAAAGGCCGCCCTGGGAGTCCGCAGATTAGGATAGGACAGTAGGAAATCGGCTCAGCCACTCCCCGACATTCCCGTCTGTCCAGAGGCGGGTGATCAGGGGGCAGCAGACACCGGGAAACCTTTCACCCGAGACTTAAGACTGGTAGTGAACGGGTGCCCAGACACATTTTTCATGAGATAAAAAGTACAGTATTAAGGCAGGAGTAAGAGCAAAGCATAGCTCTCCTGCCTTGTGGTGGTGAGCATCGGGTTCCGTGAAATTGATGAAGTTAGGAGAGAGGTAGGAGCGCCCCCTGCCTCACTCAGAGGCCAGGGTGGCCTGGAGAAGCAGGCTGGAGGTCAGAGACAGAGAAAGAGAGTCACTCCTCATGGACACCCAGTCGGGCTGTCGGGGTCTGATTCCAGACACGCGGACCTTTGAGAAGCCGCTGAAGTGTAGCCTCAGCCTAGACTCTCGCAGTTGCCCATGGCTTTCCTCAGTCCCTCGCATCCAAGGAGATGCCTCTGAAGGGGAATCCTGGCCTCCACTCAGGTGACATTCCCGGCTCCCAAGGGAGACGGGGGATCCACTGAGGGAGACGCAGGGGAACCTGTCGCTCGAGACTTTGAGATCGGCAGCCAGGCTAGTCCCATTTAAGTGGCTGACAAGCGCCCAACGTTGTGTGCCATAGACGGCTTCCTTCTGTAAGGACAGTGAAAGAACAGGCTGGCTTGGATGCCCGATACTCACCTCTGATGTTATCCTGGACGAGCCCCCAAAGATGATGCCAGGGTTCTTGTTTGCGGAGGTGAAGAATGAACTTAGCAAACACCCAAGGTAGGAGAGCCAGGGACAGGCTTTTATTGAGAGATGCAGTGAGAGGACAGAGCTCCTGGTTCATGCCAGGAGGGGACAAGAGAGCCCAGGAATTAATTTTCTTATACCAATTTTTTAAGCAGAGGAGTAACTTGGTCAGAGCAGCATTTTTTTAAAGATCGTGTTGCAGAAATATAAACTGGTTTAGGTTTCTAAAAGATTTCTCTTGCTTGTGGGTTGTAGGAGAGCGAGAGGAGGAAGGAGGCCGAAAGAAAACTGTTTCAATCGTTGAGATGGAAAAGGAATGAAAGAGAGTATTTGTAAATCACATCTGATAAGGAAGGGACTTGTATCCAAAACACATAAAGAACTGTCATGACTCAGTAATAAAAAGATAACCCAATTAAAACATGGGCAAAGGGTCTGAATAGACATTTTTCCAAAGAAGATATGCAAATGATTGACAAGGACATGAAAAAGGCCGAGCACTGTGGGTGTTAGGGAATTGCAAATCATAACTACAATGAGATACCAGTTTCCAACAAAACAAATGGGCTGTTTACTTACCCTCTCCCTACAGCCCTCAATGACTCAGGGTCCCTCAGGGTGAAGTCTGGACTCCCTAAAACATCTTAAGCTATATGGACCCCACTCCCACCTTCCCAATTCTATCTCCTGCCCCACCCCTCAGTGTCCATTGCGCACACCCAGGCCTGGTGCCCTCTTACCTGAGAACCTTTCTTTGCCCCGGATTGAATGCTCCTCTTACATCCCATCTCTTGCAGTCAAGCCATTATGCTCTGGGCTGTACACCTTTAGCCATTTCTTTTCTGCTTCCCACACCAGTCCAGGCACTCCGGGAGGGCAGTCCCCGGTCCTGGAGCTCTGTTCCCCACAGAGGGCCCAGCAGAAGCGAGTGGTCAGTGAGGATGGCTGATTCTACATCCTAGAGACCTGCGGGGCCTCATGGCACTGTCCTCTCCTTGGTCTCACCAGATGCTTCCAGAAGTGGGATTGGTCAGTGTGTGGGCAGGAGGTCAGAAGCCATGGTTGTCAAATGCATGGCCAGGTTTAAGCCCTTTGGGGACCAAGAGACCTAGAACAGAACTACTGACCAAAGGACAGGAGCTAGTGTGCAAAAAGGGGGGTGACCTGAACTTTGGGGTTGCCTCTCCTGGGAGAGAGGGAGGAAGAGACGGGGCCTGGACAGTTTCCTGCCATCCACACGGAATTACAGCAGGGTAAATTATATGCTTTTGAGAGCTGCATGAGAGAAAGGCAGAAAACCCCGGGTCTCCAAGCTCCCCATTTCAGAAAGGGTTGTTGTATCTCTCCTTCTCTTAACCATACCTGCCTTGAACACCCCAGGGTGTCAGAGGCAGCTGCCTTCTTACCCTGCAAAACATAGTGCCATTGCACCTCTTCCAGGAGTCTTCCTGGGCACCCCTTCCTGAGAAGTGCAGAGCCTGCACACCCAACTTGCCCAGCCTCTCTTTCAGGTGTTACTACCTCTGGGCCTTGGCTATCGTTCATCCCTAGTTTGAGGTAACGTTTCCTTCCTCTGAGGCACCCCCAACCTGGCACAGCGGGTACCCAGCACACACTGTATGCCATCAGATTCCAAGTCAACCCTGTAAGGCAGACACATCACATACCCTGGTGCCAATCATAAAGAGGGGAAACTGAGGCCACGCAGCTGTGTTGGGCAGAGCAGGGACCTGCTCTCCGGGCATCCTGGTGCTTTGCAGCTGGTGCACAGAACCTTTAACTGAATTAATGTATTGAGAGGAAAAATACTCTGCTTAGAAACTGGCCTCAGCACTGTGTTCCCTTAGGTAAAAGCTGTGCTGGAGCTCAGGTGCAAGGTACGTGGCACTGAGGTTGAATCAGAAGACAGAAGGAGTAGACGGTACATCTGAGGCCTGGTAGCGGAAAGCTAAGTAGGGCTGAGAAGAGTTGCCTTCCCTAATTGTAGAAGAGACAAAACACACACCCACCCTTCAGTTCTGACTGTCACCTGGAATTTTTCTGACCACCTGTCAAGGCCTTTCAGCATCCTTTGATGTTGAAAGTAGGCCTTCTTATAGCTTGTCACCCATGCATCAGTTAGAATATACACTGACATACGGTATAGAATCACAGACATGTAAATGGGAAGCAACTACAAGAGGTCATTTTATTCACCCCCTTCCTGCAGGTTATAAAGTCGACCACCACTTAGGCCAAATGTTCAAGAAAGCAATGTTCAAAAACTTTAATTTTAGAACCCTGTTAAATTAGGGATGTCTTATGCTGATTTAATGAATAGGGCTACACTTTGCAAAAAACACCCACTGTGGGATAGCTTTAGTCCATCAATTCCTCGAGTATAGTTTTATAAGTTTTTTTATTTCTTTTTTCAACAAAAATAAGTCACATACATTTTAAGAAAATTAGAAAATATGCCTAGAGAAAGGAAAAAGCTCCCCTGTTACCTCTAATACCACCATCCAGAGATAGCTGGTTAATATTTTGTTCCATAATCTTTCAGACCAAAGTATGTAAATACAGATGCATATTTCATATGTGGTACACATTTATACAAGTCTTGTTATAGAGTATATTCATCTTTTTGATTTTGAAAACAGCCTGATTTGCATCAAGCTTTGCAAGGCACAGGCCATACAGTTTTAGATTGATTTTTTCTTCTGTAGTTGTCCCAAGAAGCATCTTTTGTCTCATAGAGTCCTAGTCCTACATATCCATTGTCCCATAACCTCTGAGCCAGGAGACATCCTGATATGTCACCCACGGCACCTATGCCTTTTTACTGGTAAAAAAGAAAGGCAAAGGGAATCACGAGTACACATAATTAAGAAAATAAGGTGATTAACACCTCTTCAGGAATTTATGCATGCTTTATGTGTAGATCAGGGAAATTCCTTTTGTATGATTCTCTTTTTCTGAAGAGTTGGCTAACAATTCACATACTTTAAGAGGTACCAAAAAAATCTAATTAACCTCTGTTGAGTTTTATTTAAGTCTTTGGTCTAAATACCTTGTCAATGAGAGCAATGAAAAGTCTATTCCTGCCTTTCAAAGATCTTCCTTGCAAAGCAGTGGACCAATGGTCTCCTGAATCTTTAATCTGAGAATGATTTCAGACTAATATTTGAACTCAAGTACAGAGACATTTCCCACCGTCTACCCAAACAAAATGAAGTCAGCTTTGACTGTGCAAAATGTCGATGAATTCTTCAGAGTAAATCAGCCTTGTCAGGGTGATGCAGAACCGTCAGCTCTTTGTGACATAATATAATATGAAATGATATTGAACAACATGCGTTTGGCACTAAATTGTTAGCGGGTTTTAGCTTTGACAGCAGCAAGTTTATTGCTTTAATCCCAAGGTCTTTTAACCCTCTTTGACATAAATTGAGGTTGGCTTTTGTGAAAAAAACTCCACTTTACTCCCTCTTCCTTTACCTAAAACTGCTTTTAACAATTTATGCTAGTACATCAGACACTCATTTTGAGTGACAAAAAGGAAAAAAATGATCTATTCAAATAGAAGAGAGAAAAGGCCAACTTAGGCTAAGCAGTCCATGTCTCTTTGGCTGCACACGTCATAGTTTCCTGCAGATGAGTATGCATTTTGAGTTATAACAATGTATGGCTCCCACAACGAAAACAAGGCTGGGCAGCAGGCTCCAGCAAGGTAGAGGACAGACACTGCCAGGGAACAAAGGCTCATAATTGGAAACAGAAGCCGTTTTGCATTTGGCTTCAACTGAACACATGCCCGTATATGGGTTCATGCCTTCCTCCTCCACCACCTATCCCTATGCATTTTTAGAGATCAAAGATAAGATGACTTTTCTTTTACATAAATAATTTTGAAATACTGTTTTAGTACGTGTGGCATACAAATACAGAGTCCTCAAATTTTATATCCTAATTATTGTACCAGACTGCCAGATGGACTGTGGTATCATAGGCCAGGAGGATTGGAGAGGGCGCTGGGTCTTCTCCCTCAGTCTCCCTCCCAGGGCTGGCACCTCTGCCGGGGACCCCTCCAAACTCTTTCGGAATGCTGTTAGAGGGGGTATTGCTCACAAGGGAGGACATTTCATTTTGGAGTCTTGGTACTCACTGGACCAGGTGGGTGAGCCCAGGCTAAATCAAATCTTGCAGCCATCCCAGGAGCCTGTGGATCTCTAAATACAGTGACCACTTTTTCTGTTTCCTAGATTGAAAAGTTCTGATTTCCTTTGAGCCAATAAGTATACATTCAGGCATTTATCCAAAAGAAGTAGTCAGAAAAAACACGGTAGATGTGTGCAGACAGGAGTAGATGGTGGTAATTATGAGTCTGGGCTGCTGCCTCTGACAGTCCTGGGTTGAAATTCCAGCTCTGCTCCTTGCCCAGAATGTCACAGCCAGTTAGTGACTTAAAATCTCTAAGTTCATTTTTCTCTTCTATGAAATAGAGAAATTAACAATATCTAACCCTTCTAGGGTAGGAGGGTTAAAAAGGAAAGCATAGAGAATGCTTGCTTAGTACAAGGTCTTTCTGTTTATTATTATACCAGCATCTTGGTAGCATTGCTTATAAAAGTGAACATCAGAATCAACCCACATTCATTAGTAAGTGGCAGTACAGGGTGGCCATGTAGCCATTAAAGATAATTTTGTTCACACACTATATGGACATGGTAGACATGATATTCAAAATACATACTGTTGTATATGACAATATGTATTGCTAGTTATAAAAAGCAGATTATGAAATCATTTGATCTCCATTTTATAAACAATCATACGATGCAGTGTGTGAAAACTTGGAAGGATGTGCACCTCTAGCTGTTGGGATTATGATTTCTGATTTTTTTCTCTTTTGCTTATCTGTGGTTTTGATAGTTTGTCACTGTAGTATAGATATCAAAATACTTGCATAATAAAGTTTAAAAATGAGGGGCAAAGGGTGCTCCTTTTATCTCCGTTGGAGATGGTTGAAATTCCTTCTCCACCTTGAATGTTAATTACTGGAGTCCTTAGTTTTTCAGTGCCCCTCTAATCATGGGGGCCCAGATGTGCATATGATGCTCCAGATGTTGCCTCATCAGAGCGAGAGCCAGGTGCAGCCAGCACCGCCTTTCCCTGTACCAGCAGAGCCCATGTTATTTGTGTACAACTAACGCCTCCAGATTGTCTTCTTCCCCAGATCCGCAGATTGTAAATCACTGTCAAGATGACCTAGGCTTTGGAGGAGAGCCCTGTCATTTCCCCTCATCTCCCCCACCAAACTCTGGGGTTATCTCCCGTTTTGACTGTAGCCCTGTCCTTCCACCATCTCAGCTCCCTTCCCTCAGTGGTAGGTCCCAGTTGGGGTGGCATGGGAGATACTGCCGAGTCATTGCCAAAGACAGTGGCCAGTTAGAAATTCTTGATATATGTGTGTGTTATGATAAAGACTGTCAGCCTCCTTACTGCCTTTTCTGTTTCTAGAGGTTGAGATCTTGCTAATACATTTCTGTCCAGTTGAAATCTGTTATGTAAAACGAGGCTCAAGCTTCAATTATTTTACAAGTGGTTCAATAGTTCAATAAATTATTCAGGGTTGCAGTTCACATTGCTTTAACCAAATAAACTGATCTGGTGATGTGAGATGACGGTAGTCAGACCACGGGTGGGCACATTACTCTCCTTTTGCAGTTGTTTCATTATTTTTTTTCTTAAAAAATGCCAACCATTCATACATTAATTATAGCCAGGCAGATGTAAGGACAACTCACCTTTCCAATGCGACTCATGATAAGTGGCTCTAAAAATCCTCTAGAAGTAACAAGAAGAAAGAGTGTGCTGAAAGTGCCTTCAAATATCAGCGATCTTAGGCCAAGCCAGGAGATGTCACTTCTTTGGGGTCTGCACTACCAGTCCTCACCTGGGTCTCTTTGGATTAAGGCTACTTCCCTGAAGGAAGGAGAGCTGGGGTTGGAGCCCTACCATACTACCCGAGAAGCAGGGCCGTGGGAGAGGGAACTGACGGGAGGCCAGGTGAGGTACCCCAAGGCCCAAGCACTGGTCTGTGTGTAGTTGCAAGCCTGCCAGCGTCCTGAGCAGACATTGCTATTTCCAAGGGAAACCACGGGAGTCTGCCCCTCGGCTCTCCTGTTTGACAAACACTTTGTTTCTTTGGCCCCTAAGGACACTCCAGGAAGGGTCCTGAGGTCATTTCCATCTACTAAAGACCACCTCTGCTGCTGTCCAAATATGCTCTCGAGGAAGATTCCTCCAAGACCCAGGGAAGGAGCAAATACCCTGTTGTTGGCTGTCCCAGGCTTTGCTCTGTGGACGGGAGGGGATATCCCACAGGTCACCTCCAGGGCGGGGGCTCCCCAGCCCTGCCATTTGATGGTTGAGTACAGACAGGTCACGCCTTCTGGAGTACACACTTGGGCTGTGAATCCTGAGACCCCTGGAAGGATCTGAGTCCCCTTCTCCCACCATGGAGCAGCTCGTGGTATGTGTCCTGATCTTGGGGACTCAAAGATTTTTTGATGCCTGACTAAACAGGTCCCCAGGTCTCCAGGCTGCTGAGGTCATGCTGACCTTTAAAAAAAAGGAAATGCTGTCCCACTACCCTGGGAACTCAAGGAACAGTCTCCATGTCTCTGAGGAGTCCTGTGTGACCTGTGTCTCCCACTTTCTTCTTGTACAGAGTTAATGCCACATCTGGAACCCTGCCCTGGGGGTGCTTCCTTCCCACTGGCCTCATGGAATCAGGCACAGGACGCCACCCCCTTGGCCTTGTCCCAAGCTCTCCTTGCAAAGGGCCAGTCACATACCGTACTGAAGACTGTGAAGGAGGGAGGAAGGGGCTTTATTTGCAACAGAGTTCAGACGTCTGAAACCTTCATTCTGTTCCCTTTTCTAAGCAGATAAAATCTACTCTCCCCTTTCAGATCAAGTCCAGGGATTGTGAGATGAGAGGCTCACAGCCCAGGCCTATCACAGGGTGTTTCTTAGAAAGTAGTCCAAACTAAAGAGAAAGGACGCACCTCCCCTACCAGGCAGATATGGCCATGAGCATCTGCGGTTTTAAATAGGAGTTCTTTTTTTTTTCCTCTCCCCTAAACATAGATAGAAATTGCTATCAGTGGTGACATCTCAGGGCTGTGGCTGCAAACTGGCTGCCTTAAACAGTGTCTGGCCTACAGATGTGATTTGTTTGGCTTGCAATGAATTAAAGAAAAGAAAGGCAACATTTAAAAATCAGTGGATTTTATCCAAAATTTATTCGATTTATATTTTCTTTTTAAAAATGAGGTTTTCTGGCAACACTGAGGTCCACGTTCTTGCATGTCAGGGACTGTTGAGCCGTCTCCTCTAAGCAGACCAAGAGCTCTCTGGCTCGCCACGGCTCCCACCAGGCACAAGGCGCCACTTCCCTGCACTCCCTGGCTATTGTGTTGGCCTCTCCAGTCCTGGAAGATCCAGCTCAGTTTGGGAAGCTATAGACGCTGCTTTAAGAACATGGCCCTGACCATTGGATTTGGGGAATGACCAGTAGTGGAGGGAGGCTGAGTCAGCAGACTGCTGGCAGTTCATTCATCTCTTTCTGTGAAAAGAGTCTGTCTCCCCAGTCTGCTGCTGTGAAATTTTGCACTAAGATGCTCACAAAAAATGCTTTGAACTCTTCAGAGGTGGCTAATAAAATAGAAGTGATAGTTTTAGATTCTTAGTACTTCAAACCTCATGAAACATCTGTATTATGCATCCTCTTCCTTTATACTTGAAATTGGATACTGTTTTAAGAAAGAAATTTCAGTACCACAGAACTGACAAGTTGAAAGAGTTGACAGTTTTCTCTGATTCGATGCCCAGACACATGTTGACTTTGATTGTTTAGGAGTCAAAGCCAAGCCTTGGGTGCAAGTTTGGCAATGTGGGGGTGTCACCATTGCTTTCAGGCCACTCACGCCATGTCTTGCTAAGCATCACATTTGGTGCATGGAGTGCTTGATATTCAGGGACTCTTGAGTTCTACATGACACAGAGAAACTGTGAGACAGTGGCAGGGATGGGAAGGTGACAGGATAAGGGGCACACCCCAGAGGGATTACTTTATATGGTCAGGAATGCCGCAAAGCCGACTGGGTCCTCAGCTGCAGGCACTTGTTTCAAATGCACATTAGGGCAAATTTGCAAGACTGAATTTTCATTCATTCATCTGTGGAACATGGTGCCCCAGCTGTTCGGTTCTTTTCATTATGAAGTGGGTAGTTACCCAGTGCATTTCTGAGACCACCAAAGAGAAGTCCCTGCAGAGAACTGTGGGCACTGGAGGCGCTGGTAGACCAGCTTTCCCCACCCTGGAGTCCAGGAAAACCACTGTTATGCTTTTGGAAAGCTTGGTAGCTGTTACTGACGGGTGACGTCTATGGGCCTATGACATCTAAAATAGATCTTCCTTCCACTCAGTGCTTATGAGTGGGTTTGGATTTGGGTTACTTTCCAAGCTTTTGCATGAACCTCCTTCTAAATTCTTACGAAGGTGTATATTTGAAAGAGCCAATGATTTCAGCCCTACCCAAACTGGTGATTTATTCCTAAACTTGTTTCCTGGCATGTATAGTTCTGGTATCAGAGCACCCACGCTGCCAGAGAGTGTGTGGGTTTCTGCTTTACAGAAGCCTCCACTCCTGACTCCTGCACCCTACTTCCTCCCAGACACATATGTGGGGAGCCAGTGCCACCCTTCAGGACTCCAGGCATTGCCTTGGGATAACATCACTTAGCTTTGGGCACCAAACCTGTTCATCTCAGACTCATTTTGAGCCCCCTGGAACTTGCCTGAGAATCCCTGAGCAAAAGAACAACCATAAATCCGGACTTGGATAGCTTCATGCTTTCCATTGTGTTTGGGTAGTCCTTTTTCTGAATTCACAACCAGCCCCTGATCTAACCCCACTCCCTATGGTCGCTGCATTTTTACCACATTTATTTTTCTTTCCAGCTCCTGCTTTCCAAATTTCCCAGAAACAGGAGTCACCTCCCTGCCCCCAACCCTAAGACTATTTTGAAAGCAGTAAGCTGGCTAACTTTCCAGTGAACTTACATGTAACAATCCATAATCAGCCAAGAATAAATTCAGGAAGCTGGGTCAATACATAATCCCTAACATTCAGCTTGCTACACCACCAGTTTTCTTGACAGACATGAATAAAAATGCCATTTCCATCATGCCCCCGTTCCTGCTGCCCCAGCTTTCTGGAGGGCCTCAGCTGACACGATGGTACAGCCACAGACTGCTGTGTCAAATGATATATCCAAGAAAAGCGACAGAGGGAAGACTGGGTGTGTTGGTTGCCTGACTAATGGATTTCTGAGTCCGGTGATTTATTTTCTATGAATCAGATCTTTGAGAACCAGGTACTCCTCCACGTGTAATGAATACAGGGTTGAGCATTGTGCCCCCCAGGCCTGCTCCTCCTGTACCTAACATATTACTCATGAGGTCTTGGAGCCTGGCCGAATCAGTCACCAAGGCCACCTTTCTCTGAGTCCCTTATTCTTAGGGCAGAAGGTGCCCTGGTGGGTGGTGAGAGGGATGAGATGGTTCCCATCCTCCTCCCTTCCTGCTCAGTTACCATCCCCTCACTTTCTGTCCAATGTGAGAAGTAGGCAAAGGCTCTTCTTTCTCCCTTATCTTGCTTTTTCTCAGAGTTCACCATTATCCCATAATGGGAAGTGTGGCTGGTTCCACGTCCAGCGGGCATCTTTGAGACAATGCTTTGGCTGAGCCAGAAGCCCCACGGGACCTCTCAGAGACGCCAGCTGGGCTCCTGTCATCTCTCTCTGGAGCTCTTTGGTCTCTCAGCATTGCTTTTCTTTATTCTTCTTTCAAAAAATTTATCTCACTCTTTCATCGTGGAGCTTTACTACTATTTCTCTGTGCAACGGTCTCCTCTTGTTTTATTTATTCATTCACTTTCTCTGCATTGCCTTTCCCCACAGGCAACTATTTTGATTTACTTTGCATGTACTTGCCTTTTTTTGTTCATAGGTGTTCTTGCAAAATATGTACTTTTGATTTGTGTACATGCAAGTTAATTTTATGTAAATGATAGTGATGGAGACATCATAGTCTTTTCTGAATTTCTTTCAATCAACACTATGTTTTTAAGACCCATCCGTGTTGGTATGTGCACACTTAGACTATTTCCTCCAAGTGCTGCATGGGACTCCATGGTTTGCCTCTGCCATACTTTATTTACTGACTCACCTGATAATGGACAACCCAAGAGTCCCCAGCTCCTCATCATGTCAAACAATGCTACCATGAATATCAGGCAGTGGACTGAGGAACATGTGTGGGAACTGGGGATACATGTCTTATAGCAGATACATATATTAAACTCAACCAAATCTGCCTCATCGTGCTGCATCATCACATTACCTCAAACAGTGGATTATATTCTTATATCCCCACATTCCCTTCAACATTTGACATTATCCAGCTTTCTAACTCAGCCACTTTAACATGTATAAAGTGATACCTCATTTTTGTTTTAATTTGCATTTCTCTGATTATTAATGATTTTAAGCATCTCTTCAACATGCTTGCTAGTTATAGTTTTCTCATCTAGAAATGACTATTCACATCCTTTGACCATTTTTCCACTGGGTTGACATTTTCTCCTTGTTGATAAGCAGAAATTCCTTACATGTTTGAGAAGCAGTAACCCCTTGTTGTCTTAGGTATTGCAAATATCTTCTGTTCTATCATTTAGTGACTTTGTTCCTGGTTTCTTTGAACAAAAATCTTTTATTTCAATGTAATAAAATTCATTCTCTTTTTGGCTGCCTTGCGGTGTTTGTTTTTGAAGTTTTATTTAAAAGGTCATGGCCAATGTTATGAAGGAACAAAAAGAAATCAGAGTTGTAAGGACTGGGAAGGAAGAGATAAAACAGACATTATCTGCAAATGATATGATCATCTACCCAGAATAACCAAAGGAGTCAACACACACACTATTAGAACTAATAATAGAGTTCAGCAAGATCGCTAGACTCAAGATCAACATAAAAAAATCAATAGCACGTCTCTACCCCAGCAATAACCGATCTGAAAATAAAACATAAAGATGAGAGGTGCTTTTCTACCCAGACAAGGTGTTTCATAAACTTTTTGTGCTTTGTTTACTCAAGGGAATCTGTTTTCTACTGTGGAGCATTAACAGACACTCAGTTACCTAGGCAAAAACGACAGAGAATAGCGAGGAAGACAAGGGGTCAGTGGCTCCTCCTCTGGGAGGAACTGGAGGTGAAGGGTCTTCCGTGTGTTTCAGTCCTGTTGTATGATAAGCTCCTGGAGGTGAGGAAAGGTGCCTGGTTTTCTCATCTCTGTACCTACAGTACCTGGTGTCTGCCACTTAGTGGGTCACCAATATTTATTGACAAATGAATAGTGTAGCATATTTATCAATGTCTTAGTGACCATTCATTTGCAATTTTGGTTCATTTCTAAGGAGAGAATTGATTTTGACAGGTGAGGAGAGACACAATGTACAATATTTACCATCTTCAGGAATAGGATATAAAAATATCCTAAAGACTTTATCCTAAAGGCTTCTTGGATCCCCCATTCAAGGCATACTTTTTTTTATTGTGGTAAAATATACATAACACAAATTTAACATCTTAGCCTATTTTAGGTGCACAGCTCAGTGGCATTAAGTATATTCACACTGTTGTGCGACCATTACCACATCTATCTTCAAAAACTTCTTATCTTTCCAAACTGAAAGTCTGTACCCATTAAGCCATAACTCCCAATCCCTGCTCCTGCTGCACCTGGCAACCATCACTCTATTTTCTATCTTTATGAATTTGACTACTCTGGAAAACTCATGTGAATTTCCGGCATTTGTTTCCAATATTTGTCCTTCCAAGTCTGGCTTATTTCAGTTAACTTAATATCCTCAAGGTTCATCCATGTTGTACCATGAGTCAGAATTGCTTACATTTTTAAGGCTGAATAATATTCCATGGTATGTATACCAGTTTTGTTAACCTATTCATTCAGAGGTGGGCATGTGGGTCGTTTATGCCCCCATTCTAAGACATACCTTTTGTGTGTGTAATCTGGGCCACGTATGTCATGGGGATGCAAAAGTAAATATGATATGACTGCTGCCCCTGAATTCCCTATGGTCTTCTTGGGGAGTCAGATATCTGAGCAAAGAATTTCGGTACAACTGACAAAGAAGGGTATGCATATGACCCCATGAAGGGAGCCACTTTCTCTCCCTAGTGCAGGGGCATTATTGGAACTGAGTCTTCATGAAGGATGAGTAGCTCATCTGGCAGAGCAGGGCTATCCTGCTGCTTTAAACAGAGGGAACAGTATATGCACAAAGGTGACCAGAGACAGTTAAGTGGCTCAGTGTATCTAAAGCATAGGTTACCTGGTCGGAGTAGACTATGTGTTGCAGGGAATGAGAGTGGTTGATCGATCTGGAAAAATAGCTTAGGGCCAACATTTAAAGATCTATTTTCTAAGATTAAAGAGGATTGTTTATGACCTCACACAAATATATTTTTTCTTTTTTTTACACAAAAGGTGGCTTAATATACATACTGTTTGACATTTTTTGACTTAATGATATATATTGGCAATCCTTCTATATTCATATATGAAATGTGTCACTATGTTTTTATAGTTTCACGCTATTATATTGTATGGATGTACCGTGATTTATTTAACCAGTTCCCTATAGATAGACATGTAGGTTGTTTGCCATGTGTGCTAATGAATAACCTTGCACAGACATCATTTCACAAGCGTGCAAGTGGAACTGGAGGATAAATTCCCGAATGTGTAATCGATGGGTCAAAGGGTATATACATATGTAATTTTGATAGATGGCGCCGGTTTGCCCTCCATAGGGGTTATACCAATTCATATTCCCACCAGCAATATATGATGCCTGTTTCCTCACAGTGTCACGAGCAGAGCGTTACCAAACTTTTGGATTTTTGCCAATCCCCAATAGGGGAAAAAAGCATCTCAAAATAGCTTTAACTTGGGGATCTCTCATTAAAATGAAGTTGAATTTCTTTTCATAGGTTTACCTATTTGCATTTCCTTTTCTGTGAAAGTGAAACTTTCACTCTCAACTTGGTCATTGTCTTTTTTTCTTATGATTTTCTAGGAAACCTTTATAAGTTTGTCATATTATATTGAGCTTTTATTTTTTTAATCAAAAATTGTTGAACTTAACATGCACTTTTTTCTTAGTGTTGGAGATGATTATATGATTTTTCTTCTAACATCTAGTAATAGGATGCTTATTTAGTGGGTTTCCTATTTTTTATCATTTTTGATTCCCTGAAATAAAACCCGCTTTTTGTAATGTGTTATTTTTAATGGTCTGATGGATGCTATTTGCTAATATTTCATATATGATTTTTGTACCAATATACACAATAAGGTTCGACTGTGGAATTTTTATTTTTGTTTTTGCCTAAACTCTACCAGGTTTAGGCATTATTTTGTTTCAAAAAATATTTTGGGAATTTTCTTTCTTTTTACATGCTCTAGAATTTAAGCATTATCAGATCATCTGACTTTTTAAAAGAGCCAATAATATGCCCACAGGCTTGGCCAGGACTTGTTTTGGGTCTTTTTTAATCAAAAGCCTTTAGACAGCTTTTTATATTTTTTGATGGAAATTGTTTATTTGCATGTTCCATCTTTTTCTTTCTCTTTTCTTGCATTTTCTTCTCTCTTTCTTGTGATTAGGTTCGTTAGTGGACTAACTTACTGTTCTTCCTCTTCTAAAAATTCAGCTTGTGGGTTTATGCTTTAGTTTTGAATATTCTAGTGTTCTAACTTACTAATTTTCACTTTTTCTTTGTTAGCTCTTTGCTTTTCACCTTTGTTTTATTCTTAGTTTTTTTTTGTTTAGATGCCTAATTCATTTTTCTGTTCTTTATGTTTTATTGACATCAATTTTGAGTTTTTAACTTTTCCTCTGAGTGTTTTTTTAGCTGTGTTCTTGGGTTCTGATATATAATATTTTCACTATTGTTTTTTAGAAATTCTTAATTTGTGGGCTGTGTTTCCTCTTTAACCTAAGAGTGTATCTGAGTTTGTTTCTGTATTTTTAATTTTCAGGTGGAAAGGACTTTTTTATTTTCTGATTTTGTTATTTACCTCTATCTTTGTTACACTGTGATAAAAAAAAATATTGCATATACCGTTTCTGGTTTGGGAGGATTTATTGGGGTTCCTTTGGGATTCAGATATAAAAAGCTGTCTAAAGAATGTGATCAATTTTTTAATTAATATTTTACTGACATTTGAAAAGAAAATAAATGATCTATTGCCAAGGTATGTACTCTTTATGACTCAAGTGCAGTCTGTCTTATGAATTATGTTCTCTAGGACTGCTAGATTCTAAGTTCTTGCCATTTGGTCTGGCATGGACCGAGAGGGCGGCCTTGTTTCCTGCTGCAGAGTTACCGCCTGTTTCTCCTTGCGTTCTTGTAATTTTTGCATCGTTATTGTTGCTGCTATGTCACCTAACACACAGGTATTCATAACTGTGATGTCGTCACTGTGAATTTCTTCCTTAAGCATTATAAATAACCTTCTGTGTCTCACCTTATTCTGCATCCTACCTTCTCAGATATTAAGAGTATGGCCTCTGCTCCCTTTTGTTTATATCTGTCTGGTGTGCCTGTGAATATCCTTTTGTTTTCACTTCACGGAGCAACTTGGTCTTATGTGTCTTTTGAATACATCTTGGGGTTGGCTTTGCAGACTAACCTCAAAAAATTTTTAATAGATCAAGTGAGCCCATTTATATCTTATGCGACATACATTCGGTCTTAGTTCTGAACTATCATTGCATGTTAGATTTTTGTTTGTTTCTTAAAGTTCTCTACTCTGTGATCTATTTTGTGTGCTTTGGTTTTCCAGAAATTTAAGAGAGTTTATGTTTTGTCACAGTCATAACTCCTACAGTTTTAACTTTATGTGACATCTTTAGTTCTTATTTCTTTAGACACTATCTTCTTCATTCTCTACCATGATTAATGATACAATTAGCATACTTCTTTTCCTTCCCTTCTCTTCCTTTCTTTTCCACCACCAAATTTTAGTATATAATATAATGTAGTATAAACCTCAGTGCTTATACATATGCATATAATTTTATCAACAGATTTATCATCTTTGGCTGATATCCTTTAACACCAAGCTAGCGTATTTGAGAGAATTGTTTCTTCTTGTGATCTTCTCCAGAGATGTAATTGCTTTCCTTTTTTTTTTTAAGTTATGAAAAACTGTTTGGTCATAGTTCTTACCTGCTCTTTGAAAACATTACTATGATTGAAGGTTTTTCATTTTGTTAAGTTTTACTATATTTTTCCAATTTTTATTTCCAGTATTTTTTGTGTAGAAGCCCTGGCTGCTGCTTACTGTTACTCATATTAGGTGCACTTGATTCTCCTCTGTCAGGTATTAGCATAAGTTCCACGGTAGGAGTGACAGGTGATAATGAATAGAGTTAAGAAGCAGGGAGAGGCAGGACAAACTCAGATTTCACAAGCCAAAGATTTTTGCTTCTCTGTTGTCTCAGAGACCGATGGCTTCCCGCAATTATGGCTCACTCTGCCACTGTCCCAGCCAGGATAAGTGGGTACCCAGCACAAGCCCTGCTTGGGCTATTTTCCGTACCCACTGTTGAAAACAGGGATAGTTTTGCACTTCAGGATAATGTCTTTCTCCTGTGCTGGATGTCTTTTTGTTGGCCTTTTGTTGAATCTTCCAGCCACTCACTGAGTTTCTTTTCATTTCCTCTTACGTGGCTTCTAACCAATTGCAGCTGCTTTTGACAGCCTTGCACATATTCTGGAGTCTCACATTACCTTTGTTATTGATTTTCCCTGAAAATTTATGAGCATCTTTTTTGTTCTCTATCTTGCTTTTGTATATTTTCAGGAGAAGGAGGAGAAGGAGGAGGAGGGAAATTCTGACTTGCGAAGCTTGGTCTAACCTGAATTCCAGTGAACGCCTTGACTGAGTTACTGAAGCGATATGAATAGGCAGTGAGGGGAAAGATGTGATGGCCTGGGTTTCTAGTCTGTGCAAGTTTAAGGGATAGGTGGTGAGCTGGATTTACCATGTTGAGTTCTGTGGGCCTGTGGGACACTCAGATGGAGACGCCGAGTAGTTAGTCTTCTGTACAAATTTGGAGCTCTGGGAAAGAAAAGAAAGAGGCAAAGATCATTATTATTTTATTGCTTTTTCTGCCATTTATTGAGAGTTTGCTATATTTCAGGGAGTATATAAATATTATCTCATGTAGTCTTAACAAGAAAACAAGCTTACAGAAAGTGAAGTCATACTGCCAGCATCTGGCAGAGTTGGTATTTGAACCCAGGTCTCTCTGATGCCAAAGCCTGTAATTATGTTTCCTCTTCAGTCATGGCACTTCTGCACTGCTTGAGGGCCTGGTCTGATTTTGAAGACAAGTCAGTATGTTCCATTCCATTTCTTTAGTGTCTTTGTATGAACTGAGCAGAAACAAGACATCCCTCGGTGTCTCCACTGTGCATGTGAGTCCTGTGGGCAGAACCTGGGTCAACTACACCCGTTTGGGGCCCTATCACTGTAGGCGATGACATGAGCTTGTGGTTGAATAGCCCTGCCCTGGGTTGTCATGCGTGCTTATTCAGGTGGTATAATGTGGACACAGCTGTCAGCCCGGCACCTCAGATGGTTACTATTCTTGTGCAGCATTACACTGATATGGGTACTAAAATCAACACAGTTGTACCAAACACACACTAAAAAATCAGAAATATGAGTTTTGGGTGGCATTTTTTTTCTTTCCCTGTTTTTTAAAAAAATACTGACTGCTTCAAGCTAGACCCAACAGGCAATGGTAAATGTTAAAAAGAGACCTGTCCAATTAAGATGGCATTTGTCTTTGAAGTAAAGTGTCCCTCTGATGTCCCCAGTGATACCAAGTGGCTGGATAGAAATGGATGTTATAGAAAAGGCAATGATACATTGATTTTTAGAAATCATGCTCTTTCACCATGCATGTGAATGTGTACTTTAAAGAAACTGGTCATGGAATAAAGATGTGAAATTATTTTTTAGATTCATGTCACCTAGATGTGTGAGAAATGTTACAATAGATCATTTTGTAATCTATTAATTATGCTTTTTCATATTTCATTTCCAAATGAAAAAGGGCATTGCTATTGCACCTAATTTGCACCATGCTTTGGATAAGAAAATTACATTAGGTGATATGATTAAATGATTTAAGAAACAGAAAATACTGAGAACAGGGACCTCAGTATTAAGTATTAAGTTCTATAAGAGCTACTTTTATTATTATAAACAAAATAATATCACAGATGAAAAGGCTTATGTTTAGAAAGACTCAGTAACTTGCTCACGGTTACACAGGAGTTTGGAGGAAAGTGAGACCCATATGGAGTTCTTATGACTCCAAAGGCCAAATATTAACTCTGACTCTTCAAAAAAAGTGGCTGTGAGACATGCAATGGGGCTTCATGTGATGCATTTCTGTGATGAAATTCATGCAAGTGAATTTAAAGTTTTTCAGAATGAAGAGCCAATAATCCAGACAGTCTCATTAAAAAAAAAATCAGGAAGTGGCCATATCTTTATTAGTGATAAAGATATAATTTACTGATAATTTTACCAGGTATCTATAGAGCATCGATCTATAGATTTCACATGGATGTGCCTATGCAGCTAATCAATATTCATAGTTGACACGTGATGTGTAACTATTGTTCCTGGACCATCTTAATCTTAATTTTGTTCAGAGAGGGAGAATGCCAAAAGCTCTTGGAGATATATATCATCCAATACCTCCTTTTAACTTTGATTTTTTGCCCTTCAAACCCCATAGTTCAGTCAACTTTATTCCTTCCAGATCATTCTGAGTATTGTCAACCAGAAAGAGTTATGTTTTTTTGTTGTAATCTTTCCACTTCTTTACACACACATACACACACACAAGCCAGTTTGTTTTTCACTCATCTCTTTAAAATAAAGATCTGCTCTTTTTCTTTTCTTTGTGAATTACAAGAGACAACTTCCAAAAAGAAACTGATAGGTCACACATGTGTTTTCAGCCACGAAAGTACTGTACCACTACATAGTTCTCTCATTTCTCATTTTTCTTTGAAGAACGCTAAGAGGTCCACTGTCAAGTAAGAATTAACACCTGCCATCTTTCCTTCTCTCTGGCTGCTTTGGACAGGCAAATAATAACAGATATCTACAGTGATATTACATTTAAAGGTTATTACCTATAGACTCTTTATATATTCATGTGTAAACTACCTTCCCATCTCCATTTATTTCATCCTTAAGTGAAAGAATGAATTCTCTGCATGGAGATTGCTGCAGCATCTGCTTCCATTAATATTAATGCCACAGTTATAAGCAGGCGTGGCTGGAGTGAAGATTCTTCAGCTGAAGTTAGGTAGGGTCAGTTAATCCACATTTTTAGTTTCCTTCAGAAGTCTGAGACCACGGGAAAGGATTAGAAATGTATCTTCCAAGATGGTTCTGAAGGAAAATAACAGAAAACCTAACTCAAACTGGTCTTAAACAATAAAGAGATTCTGTTGACTCACTTCATGGAAAAGTCTAGAAGTACTTAGCTTCAGGTAAGGGTTGATCCAGCAACTTAATAATTTCGTTTTGATATGGACTCTTGTCTTAGGTATTTATCATTATGAAACAAATTACCTAAAAACTAGTGGTTTACAACAAAATCTATTTGTTACTTCATAGTTATTGTGGGTTGGGAGTTCAGAAGCAGTTATGGCTCACAGTCCCTCATGGAGTTGCAGTGAAGAAGTCAACTGGTTCTATAGTCATCTGAAAGCTTGACTGGCCTAGGAGTCAAGTTTCTATGCTTGGCTTCTAGATGACCTCTAGCTATGCTTCTCGGTGACTCATTCACATGGTGGCAGATTTGTGTTGATTGTTGGTAGGAGTGAAGACTCAGCTTTCTCCCACATGCACTTCCTCATAACGTGGTGGCTGGTATCCCCTAAAGCACCCAAGAATAAGGGATTCAGGTGGAAGCTATCTGTTTTATGATGAATTATTGAAAGCCAGAGTGCATGATTTCCACCACATTCTGCTCATTAGGTGAAGGTCTAAGTCTCTCCACTAAGGCTCCACCCTTTAAAAGGAAGCATGTCAAAAAATGAGCAGACTTATAAAAGTCTCCCTATCTGTGGTTTCACACTTCAAGTCAACCACAGTCCAGAAGTAGATGATCCTGCTCTTGTGTAGTCAGAAGGTCAATAGTAGCCGAATGCTACATCACAGTGCCTATGTCATTCACCACTTCATCTCATTATGTAAGTATTTATCATCTCACATATTGTAAGAAGGGTGAGCACAGTACACTAAGATTTTTTGAAAGAGAGAGACCACATTCACATAGCTTGTATTAGAGTATATTGTTCTAATTTAGTATTAGTTATTTTTGTTAATCTCTTCTACTGTGCTTAATTTATAAATTAATATATATAGGATTTGGTACTATCCATGGTTTCAGGCATCCACTGGGGTCTTGGAACAGATCCCTCATATATAAGGAGGGATACTGTACTTGTGAACCGGCAGCTGCTCACTCTCAGCCTCTTGTGGTTCTAACATGACTGCTGGCAACTCTCAGGCCTCTGCTTCCTCATTCATGACCAGCAGAGAAGAGCATGTCTCAGAGCTTCCAACCCACTGGACAACAGAGGTCATTTGCTCACCTGTAAACAGCAGCCCTTAGGCCATGTGGGTGAGTTTAATTATTCTGATTAGCTTAAGTTCAAGTTAATTTAGGCCAGATGAGCCCCAAGATCAGAGCTGGGAAGGTGTCAGTTTCCCTTGAAGCACATGGGCTACGTGGGCCAGGGGAGGAGCCACAAATACAACCTTGGCTCTGTTAGCGGGAAGAAGGGGAGCAGATCCTGGGTGACCAACCTGTGCGCATTCATACTCATGCTTGTATGCAGCGGGGATGGTCAGGTGGGTGGGCAAGCACAGCTCATCGAGGTATGGCTTAAAAGTAGGTTTTTTGGGGGCACTCTGACATCTAGTTCATCTTACACATTTTCAAACTAGCTAGTTAAGGAACTATGAAGGAAGAATCCAGAAAACTAGTTTATAAGGATGGAGTTCAGATGAGCAGTCCTCTAACTTGTCACATTTCTTGCATATTGACCTCGTTAATTTTAGGAAATGGCTTCAGGTGCCTATTGTAATTGGGATGCTTAGCTGCTGAAGCTTACTGTGGGGTCTTAACAGGCTGGAATCAAGCACACACAAAATGCCTGTGGAAAGCAGGTGGCCCAAGGAATGAAAATTTGAAGGTATGCTTCTTAAAATAAGTGGCAGTGCTTAAGACCTCTTCCTGGTGGGCTTCCTAACTTCATTTAAAATGTGGTTTCCCATGTTTATTTTCACATATTCTTTGTACATTTAGAGTCAGTTCATAAATTTCTACCAAAAAAAAAAAACTCATTAGGATTTATACGGAAATTGTGTTGAATCCATAGATAAACTTGGAGTGACGGAGCATCTTAAAAATCCTGAGTCTTCTCCTCTGTGAACATGGTTTCTCTCCAATTATTTATATATTTAATTTTTCTCAGTAATGTATTTTAGTTGTCAGTGAATTGGACTTACACTTATTTTGCTAAAGTTATCTCTACATGTATAATATTTTTGGATGCTTTTGTACATATTTTACTTCAGTTACCAATTTTTTGATCCTAGTGTATAGTTTTTGATACTATTGATTTTTTTTGTGTTGACCTTGCCTTCTGGAAACATGCTCAATTACTATAGAAGATTGGTGGGGGTTGGGGTGGGTAATTTCTTTGATTTTTCTATGTACATGATCATGTTTGCAAATAAAAACAACTTAATTTGTTGCCTCTAAAAAGAAAAGTACCACTCACTCTCCACCTGCACCCACTTACCTCTTTCACAGCCTGTCTTCTTCCCTCGGAATAAATGAGCCCTAAGGGAAGGGGCTTGTGTCTGCTCTTTTGAATTTTGACTGCCTAAAACAGTGCCTGAGACAATTTGCTTAACATTTGTTGACTTGATAAGTGACTGAGTTTGCTGTGTTTCCGCAGTGTGGTTCAGTCCTCAGGTGTGCCTATTATGGCCCCTGGGTGTGATGCCTGAGCACGGTGGGGGGAGATGTGAGGCAGTGTGACATGTAATTTCGGGCACAGGTGAGAGGCGTGGATGACAGCAGCTCTGAAATGCAAGAAAATTAACTTAAAACTTCTTTTCCTATCATTCAACTGAATTTTTTAATGCAAACCCTCTTTTTGTCAGGTCAATGAGAACATTTTTAACCATGCTGTGGCCTTTCCAGGTTTCCTCGGAGTCCTATAGAGTGACAAGGTGTCCTGGGGTGGAGGTGGCTGTGGTGCCCCTGTGCCCCATCTCCCTGTGTAGGGTTGGGCCATGGCCCGTGATGGCTCATCCGTCCAGGGTGCCTATGGGTGCTCTTAGCACCTTGCTGGGGCTCCACCCCGGGATGTCAAGGACCAGCCCCTTCTGGGGCACCTATTAGCACCTAAGTAAGGATTCGCTCTCCTTTCCCTCTGCTCTCTTCTGGAACACTTGTATATTCTCCAGGGCAGGGAACCTCATGCTGATTCATGGCATATTCTTCCACGTCTATGGTTCATGCCTTGGGGTGATTCACGTTCTCTTGTCCTCCAGGCTTAGATTTTCAAGACTTGAAAGTCATCAGAGATTTATTTTCCTCTTTTTTCCTGTTAGTCATCTCTTCCGTGATGCAATGAGCCTCTGGTGGCTTGAATGGGGGGGGAGGTTCAAGGGGTAACAGAAAATACAGGAGGGTAAAAACATCGGTTACAACATCAAGAATAGTTTTGACTGGGTTGCCAGGAGCTGAGGGGAGGGATGGATGGGAAGCTGTTGTTTAATGGGTATAGAGTTTCAGTTTCATAATTTGAAAAGCATTCTGGAGATGGGTTGAACTCGGCACTTCAGAATGGTTAAGATGGGAATTATGTTATGTGTGTTTTACCACAGTTAAAAACAAAATAATAAAGCAAAAGTAAAATAATTTACCTGTAGGATTATGTCTTGTTCTAGTCCATCTTACAATCATTTGGTGAAAAAATCCCCAGCCAATAAAAACTTTCCTATTGAACAAACAAATAAATCAATAAAAACAAAAAATGGTCATGGTCAGGAAATAAAACTGCCTTTGTACCAATTGGGCTAATAAGCAGGGCAGTGAGGAAATTGTACAAAGAGGGTAGTAGGGCTGGGGCGGCTTGGGAAGGTCCCGGGGAGGGAGCAGAGGGGCCACTGGAAGGGAGGGCTGGGAGAGGGGGGAGAGAAAAGTGTGCACCATGGGTGGTGGGATGGCGTTGTGATTAGGATTCCAAGTACAGAAGCAGCATGGAGATCACACTGAAAAGGTGTCTCTTTGTCTGCTTTCAAGAAAACGGCTGGAAGAAGCCACTTTCTGTCAGGTACAGTCTGCAATTCAGACAGCATGAAGAGGAGCAGAAACTGCGCCATTACCCAGTTTGCTAAATAAAAGCCGGCACCAGTCAGGGCAGGCTGTCAGCACCTCGCAGCCGCTGCCTGCTCTGCGCAGAGCGGGGCCAGCAGCAGCCTTTCTTGAGGGCCTACTGTGTGCACTCCGACAACCCAACCTGTTGGGTATCAGCCTCTCCCGGCTTCCCACTAACACGTACACACACAGAGGTGGTTTCAGAACATGTTACATGTTTTCAGACTGATGAATTCTCTGTAATGCTCTCATTTTTCCATTGTGTGTCCAGTGGGGTCAATAGTCCTGTTTGCTAAAATGTCAGCACGGTGATAAAGGTTTCTAGAATGGAAAGTTTCATATTGCCCCTGCACAGGTACCCAAACCAAAAAGGACCACGTAACATCAGTACACTTATTTTTTACCACAGGATCTCTGTAAGGCTTATCTGTTTATTGTCCTCGGTAGAGGGAAACACAGGTGAAGTATTCCTTTGTGTTAAAGGAATGATCATCGACGATAGGCTTACAAAGCCAGTGGAAGTCAAAGGAGCCTGGTTATTGAACCAGGTAGGATAGTTTTGGGCTTTTGGGAGAAGGGGTGATTCATACAGCCCTGTGCTGTCAAGACACACTAAAACCAGAGCACCTCTCCTCCATGGGAACTGCCCGAAACCAGCTGAGGGGAGCCAGCAAGGGGCTTGAGGAAATTCACCAGAATCTGGAACATTCTAATGAAAGCTGGATTTTCTTATCTTCTCTTCCATACAGAGTTCCTGATTAGCAGTTTAGAGCTCGGTGGAATTAACCATATATCACTTTAAATGTTTATATTATGTCCAGCTTATTCTAACATTTTTATTCATCTTAATGAGAAGTAATTGGGCTTCCTATTGCAGTGTTTCATTTAAAAAAGGGGAATATTAATAAGGAATGAAAGCATGCTAAAATCCACAACTATCTTCCCAGTTTTCACCATGCTCATATCTACCCCTAAAGTTACTGTTTTAGATTGAAAATAGTATTCAGTACATTTGAACCACATCCTTCCTGGAGCTGGCAATGCCTTTATTGTATGTCATTATGTCTTCTGGGAATCCTGACATCGAAACATATCCTTGGTTCTCACTTAAGCCAATTTTATAGGGCAGGGAAAGAAAAGACAACATTTTGCAATGAAAGCACCTTCCCCCATCTGGCAAAATGGCTTTCTGGACTCTATTGTGGCTCATTGTCTAAAAATAGGATGAAGACAAATTGTTATCATTTGCGAAAGCCCATGACAATAATGATAAATGAACGAATTTTTTTGCCCTCTGAAGTCATTGCTTAAGGCTTTCTCTGGGATCAACAATGTTAAACTGGTAAACTTTCCTCATCTGCATCCGCAGAAGGTTTACAAATGGCTTTGTAAACAATTTTAGCCAGAGCGTTAATCTCCCCTACAGAACCAGGGCTGCGAGATAGATGATTGATTTGCAATTTAAAATGACACTGAAACCCCTGAAACAGATATGAAAGAAACTTTCAGTGAATAATGTTTTAGTTGACAAGAAAAGATAAGGCACATCTTTCATCTGATAGTGGGCTGTTTTTGATAAATATTGTTCATAATGGAGAATTTTGGAATCATTAATGTGTGGATAGAACATTACTACTTTTTTGACTGGGACTCCAGAAACCAGTTCCTTTTGGCAGGAGTTGTGTCACACACACCCACAAGAAATCTTGAGAAGATGCTTGAAAAGCACCCTTACAATTACTCTATTATTTTATTATTTGACCGGAGTCCAAACTGGTAGGTGATATGGGTGAGCCTGCAAAGCAGCGTCTGCTATGGTTACGATTAAGCACCAGCACCATGCATCCCCCTGCATCCAAACCCCAGGACAGGACAGTTGCTTTCAGATTACCTTTTGGTGACACGGCAGGTTAAAGAGAAAGGGGTGTGCCATGGAAGTAAGGCTCTAATTCCTCTCTGATTGCTTTATTTGGATGTTGCTCTGTGCTACTGCTGTATCTGGGCAAGACCAGAGCTTGGGACGTTGGCCTCACAGCATCCCCCGAGGAGCAGAGGCGCTGTGCCGACCAGCACACGCTGGTTACCAAAGCCAGGCCCCTGGGAAGGTGCCCGTCCCGCCCGGCCATCAGGCCCACCCAGTGCTGGACGTCTTTCCCCTCTGCCCCCCGTCCTATCCTCTACCCCTTTCATCTCACAGCACTAGAACTCCCTCAAGGAGTCTGACTGCACAGTGTGGGCATACCCCATATTCTGGAGCTTTGGCAGGCACACTGCGTGCAACAGTGTGGCACTGGCTCTCGCACCCATGTGCCCTGACTGCCTAGCCAGTGCCCTCCCTTACCCCTCTCAGCCACTATGGAGTTGTCTGGAAGGCCATCCATCTGCCGGCCTCCATCGTGATTGGCAGCTAGCACCACCCCCTCCAGCAAGGAGATGGCTTCATCTCATAGAGCACATCAGAGAGCCCAAAATATGATATGAGTAAAATAATCAAGACTATAGCCAAAAGGGTACCAGATAGCGATCCAAGCTATTTATTCTAGATTCTTCTGCCTGTCAGAGCTGTCTAAATTCAAGTCCTTCAATAAGGTCAGCTGAACGAGTTTAGCATCATTAAAACCGCTCAATTGTAAACCCAAAATTCTCATGTTGAAACCATCTCCAATGAGATGGTCTTGGCAAGTGGGGCCCTGGAAAATGAGATTAGTGCCCCTGTTAAAGAGACTCCAGAGGGCTCCGTCACCCCTTCTGGTGTGTGAGGACATAGAGAAAAGACAGCTCCTGTGAGCCAGGAAGAGGCCCCCATCAGGCACTGAATCTGCCAGAACCTTGTTTTTAAACTTCCCAGTCTCCAAAACTGTGAGAGATCATGTTTATAAGCCATCCAGTCTATGGGGTTTTGTCATAATGGCCCAAATAGCTGCCTATATACTGAAGACACCAATATGCACAATGAGTATGTTGTTTCCCTTGGGCCCCATGGTGTCTCCAAACTTAACTTCACATACACTTAACTGAAGTATTGTTGGCCTCAGCCTTAGAACCACCTACTTTTGTGGTTATTGTCTTTCTTTCAGCTATACGGCTGGGCAGGGACTTAGCTGTCTTCTGGAGATGTTGGTTTGACCCTCAGTCCACCAGAGCCCATGGCCTAGCCACAACCTCACCTCCATACCTCAGCACCACTTAATAGGTGGAAATTCTTGAAGGACACAACCCTTCTCCGACCAGTTCCCATGTGAGCCTGGCAGTTCAGCCCTAGTACATGCCTGGCACATGCCCCAAGGTGGCCCTCATCAAGGACCTTGGGAGCATGGGAAGTTTGTGGGCATGGAGATAAGGCCCCAGCGTCATGTATTTGTGGTGGCTGTGGGCCTTCCTTGTAGGCGAGAGGCTTGGTGGCAGCAGGTGTAGCTTCCCTCCCCTCCCTGTCCCTCCCTTTTGTCCTGCCTTTCTTTCCCTCCGACTCCTTTCTCTTTGCCACTGTTGCTATGGGAAGCCGGCTCGTGGTTTGCGTCACCTGTGCCCTAGAACAGGGAGATTGCACATAATGTCCAAAAGCTCACAGAGGGCCAGACCCTATGCCCCAGGGGACACAGCCTGACCTTACGGGACCAGGAGGTACTGCTGTCACTGAGTGGGGCCCAGCGTGACCTTCCTGTGACCCCCAAGGAACTTGAAGGGACAGCACTATGTGAGAATGAACCAGTCCCTTAGAGAGGCACCCCGGGGACCCTGGGGCTGTGTCTTCCCTGGGCTAGGCCAGAGTCACCGGCGGACGTAACTGGGTTAGAGCAGTGGCTAGTTTCCCCGGACCTGCACTCAGGTGTCGGAGGGCAAAGCGGACATGGGGAACAGCTTGGATACACACTCTCATTTCAGAACAGTGAGAAAGGGTGTGTGATGTGATAAAAGCCCCGCTCCTCCTTACAATCCCTTTTAAATAATAAGCAGCAGCTCCACCAGTCCCACTTTAACACTAAGTGCACAATGTATAAATTGCTTTGATAACCATGTTCATCCCCTACCTTATGTTTTGAAGTATTCTAACTTGCTTTAGTCTTATTAATGTATTTCTTTTATCTTTCATCTGAATAGTGTTCTTTTTGTAAAGTGACCAAATGTGATTAATGATGAATAGATTAAGATAGGACAGGGTGTTTGAAAAATGACTTAGGGACGGCATGTAAGTCACTGGCTAGAGTCCCAAAATGCAAATTCTGGTTAAGTTAATAACTGAAAAATCATGATGGCCCAACTGCATGGGCTTTTGCATTATTTAAAATTGCTTTATAAACAATAAATAATTAGCATTTTATGTTAGAACAAGTTAATTATTATTTCTTAATTATTTCTATAGGCATTATGGTAACAAGAGTCAAAACTTTCAGTGTAATTGACACATAGACATCCAGTTCTGATGCCTGACCACCCAGCATCTGTAAGTTACTGCTTTCCTTTGCAAATGGTGCAGGAGTGTTCATGTCCCATTAGAGGTTGGCACTTTATTAAAACGTCTGGAGTAATCTAGTTTGTAGGAGGCTTCTTTCCCCGAGAAGAGTCTGCATTTTCCTGGATGGGGTTTTCGGAAGGAAGATTGTTTGTATGCCTGTGCCCGCCTTCCCCTGACAAACGAGCCTTATCATTCAGGCGGTTCTGTGCCCTCACTCACCCTCTCAGGAACTGGGGAGCTTTATGAAAAATAAATTAATAATGCATACTAAATTACATATGCAAGAGACATTTAGGTGTATATTGCAGTCTTCAAAGACGATTAGATTTATGTTTTGTTCAAGGGGACTTGTCGGCCCATCTTCCAGGCACTTCTTGAACCCCAAGTCTGCCAGCACAGCCTGTGAGCTGCTGGCTACCTGTATGGTCATGGTCACTGTCACAGGGGGCTCCAGGGCCTGGACTCCAGGCTGCCGGGTGCACCTTCAGGCCAGCAGCCAGGGAAACCAGAGGCTTATGGTGAACTGACTGGCTCATCCAAGAGGGAAGCAAGAGGCTTCTTCAGGCAGGGGGCCATCAGCGTGGTCTGCACAGCAGCCCCCTCGTCTCAGTGTGCGCTGTACCATGTGGAATCGAAAGGGATCTCCACCCGAGATGCTCAACACCGAGGTGAAAAGCCACCTTCAAATTTGTGGTTTTTTGTTTGTTTGTTCTGTTTTGTTAAACCACAAAGAAGAGAGAAATACAGTAGCATTGATTGTTAAATCCTCGTGCCCGCTCTGCGGTGTCCGCACACGAAACACGCTGCTTTTGAGAGGAGAGTTGGTATTTATCAGGGTTCAGAGTCAGTTCAGCCACACACTTGACAAATTATTTGTGGAATTGTTGTATTCATAGTCACTTAAATAAGAATCTGTCAACACGAAGGCTGAGCTTTGTTGCAGCGGGTCCCCTGGTTTTTCCTGAACACCCAGAGAATGATGGATTGGAAGTAATGCAAATTCACTACCATTTTATATGCTGGTGCCTTCCTCAGCGACAGGGAACATAGCTCAGGATCATCTTGTAAAAGGCCGTAACTGTAAAGGCCTGCTTCTATGTTGGAAGTCTTGCCTTTCCTTCCTTCTTCTTTTTTTTTTTTCCCAAATGAGACTTTAGAACAGGGAAATGGAATTCAAATATTTTCCTCACGTCTCATTTTGGAAAGCACTCGCACAGCAGGTGTGCATACTGGCTTTTTAGGCAAACTCATACATATGCTTAGCTGTGCTCAGTAATTAAAACAAATTGATAAATACAATTATTTGGTTTTATGGCAACTTAAAAGTTAATGCTCCTTAGCTGGATGTTGAGTCTTAACTCTTAAGAGAAAGCGGGAAAGACGAGGGCCGTCAATGCCAGCAGAGGCAGTGGTGCACGGCCGGGCATTTAGTCACTTCCATGTGGCCCGTGGGGCTCCGCATGCTTGAGTGGCTGGGATTTTCTCCCTGCCCTGTGAGGACAGCAGAACAGGGCTCTCACTGCCCCTCTGTGATGTGAGAACAGGGCTTCCCCGGTTTGCCATCCCAGAATTCTAAAGCTTGAAGGAGCATCGCCAACTCTTGCAGTGCCCAGGTTTGGGGTGGCCTGGGATTCTTGGGCCAGCAGAAGGGGAAGGGCCCATAAAGTTTCCCCCTGTTACCTGGGAAAGAGTTCTTCTCATGCATGGCAGGAGTGCTGAGATAGTTTTACTCCACACATGCCCTCTGGTTCCAGGTCTCTCTCACTGAAGAAAGCAGCTTGGGAGTCAGGAGCCCTGGGTTCTGGCCTTGGGACTGAGAATTCCACTGAGCTTGGGGAACGCCAGAACTCTAAGCCTCAGTAGAATCAGGGGCTGCTCCAACCACCCTTAGAGACCCTTGGAAATGTAAACCTTCTGACTCCATTGATACCAAACTCTAACTCAAGTACATCAACTGAAGACCAGTCCCCACCAAGGAGACCCTGCAAGCGACAAGAATCTCTCTCTGCCATTTCCCTTCCATTAGAACCTTCAAAAGAAGGAATCCTGTTGCCTAAAAACATATTCTTTTGAGCCTCAGTGATTTGCATGGTGGTGTGTCACATCTGTGGCCCCCATTTCTTAAAAACTGCTGGAGAGCAGTAAGAAAAAAATAGAAAAACCCAATGTAAAAACAAAAATCCCACGTTATATAACACATCCCCTCAATACCACTGAAAAATATATGTAATATTTTGAAATCACTGACTAATTATTTCTAATCACTCCATAATAATTTATGGAGACACTCGCTCTTTGGATGCGTTCCTGTTTTGATCTAAATGTATTCCTGAACACACTGTCAAACCTCCCAGTTTGGCAACTGATTTGGTTTTGCTGAATTTCTTTCGTGTGTCCAGATCTCTTGCCAATGAGGCTGTGGAACATATTTTGACAGCTTTGTCGCTAAGTTTGTTGCTACTTGTGTCTGGAACGGGTATCAAATTTCAGAGATTAATCTGTTTGTTTCCTCCCTGCTCGCGATGTCTGTAGGATGCCATTGGTTTGCCTGGAGCTGCTCCTGCTGGTGAGCAGGGGTCAGGTCTTGTTTGCAAAACCCGAGGTGCCTGGGGCATCTCAGTGACTCTTGAGCTCTGCGCCTGGGTGCTTGGTGCCTAGGACCAGGTGCGGAATGTGACCATTCTGTACCAGGGTGTCCATGGGAAGCCAGGATTTCCACAGCAAGAGGCTGGAATTCAGATCAGTATTGACACTGGGCTGGGTGTGGCTGCCCCTGAAACAATTTTTGTTTAGAGAACAGACTTTACATAAGTGCGGGAAACTACAAACTTGAGACAGAGCCCTTAAGACAAGAAGGCTGTGTTTCATTTCTCTTTTTGCATTTCATCTTAGTCTTACTCAGTGCTTCTGTTTTCTGATGGACCTTTTGAGAATCTTCTAGAAGAGTGGCTCTTACAGAGTGGTTTCTGGCCCAGCAACATCAATAGAACCTGGAAACTTATTAGAATATTTCAGTCCACCCACTTCTTCCCAGATCTGAATCAGAAATTCCGGGAGTGGGGCCCAAAAATCTGTGTTTCGATAAGCCCACCACGTGCTTCTGACGCACACCTAAGGCTTGATGTCACTCACCTGGGTCATTGGGCATTGCCTCATCAGGTTTCATGAGTTATTTTCCTGATTGCTGATTCCTGCAGCCCACTTAAGTTGTATGCTTAATTTATTTGTTCACTAATAACTTTATTGAATCAACTCATTAGAACAAAGAGGCATGGATGTCAGGCACTGACACGTACATGCCAGCCACTGTGCTAGCCAATGGGAAGCCAAGAGTGAATGTACACCCGCCGTATCTCAAGGAACTGACAGATTAACGGAGCAGAGGCAAGAATGCCTGGCCATTGCAGTCCTGTGGCAAAAGTGCAGGGTAAAGTGGGGACACGGGAGGTGGACTCTTTGATCAGGCTGACAGCATGGGGCAAGTGTTGAAATTGAGGCCTTCATGTCTGGCTGAGCACAGGAGAGAGGCGTTCTGGGTAGAGGAACTGGCATGTGCAATGGCCTGATACCAGAAAGAATGTGGAACATCATTCCGGGAACATTAAAGGAGATCAGTATGGCTACTGGAAGAGTGGAGTGAAGTGAGACTGGAGTAGGAGAAAGGGGCTAGAGCTCCCAAGTCAGGCTCAGGTGTTGGGGACCATTGAAGGTTCTAAGCTGTAGCTGTCATGGTTCTGGCATGGAGAATGATTTGGAAGGACCACAGTTGGGGGCAAGGAGATTGACCAGAGGTAGAGTGATCCATCTGTTCAATAAACAAATATCAACTAAGGTCCCACAGAGGCAACACAGCCTAAGGATGAAGAAATCAGACTCTGAGGTCAGATGGAACAGACCTAATTTGCAATCCTGGTTCTGGGACTTACTAGCTGAGGGACCTTGGGCATGGTCTAAGCCTCATTCTCCTCACATGGAAATGATGATAATGTATTCACCCCAGAGAATTTTGTTATGTGAGTTTAATGTACATAAAACATTCACATGAGTGCCAGCACACAAGTGTCCAACATAAGGAACCATACTATCGTTATTATTGCTATTACCATTATGGTATGTCAAGCATTCTGTTGGGTGCTGAGGCTAGAGTGGTGAATAAAACTGGTGAGGTGGCCCATATGCATGGTACCAGTGAACAAGAGACGACAGTCGCCTGAAATACATCAATGGCATGGAGATGAGAGATGAGCTCAGTGGACGTGAAGGGTTATGGTGGATGGGATATGGGGCAGCTACAGTAGTAATGCACAGGAGGACATTGTTGTCCCCTGGGTTTGCAGTTGGAGTGCATATGGTTTAGCTCTCCCCTGGGACTGGGAATGAGGAGGAGAGTGGGGAGGGAGACAGAGAAGAAGCTTGCAGGTGGGAAACGGTGAACTGTGCTTTGTATCTGGTCTTGCGGAACTTGTAGGTGGAAGTGTCTGTCACAGGTCGGATGCCTAGTACTGGTGCACACAGACTTGTACTGGAGCTACTGGGCACACATTTGCACAACCCTCAGCAGCATTCAACCCTCCTTCAGAGAATGGGCATGCTTCCAGGATTATCCTAGGGGACCCCCAGCAGAATGGCTATCCTCGCTTTGAGAACTTGTCTCCCTCTGTCTTAATTGCATTTGGTTGTCCACGTTGTGTCCTGTGTCTGGGAGCTCTGCTCTGTTCTCAGAGGTGTTACTTACCAGTTCCTGCCTTGCATGGTTCCCGCACTGATCCTCACAGATCCCCAGAATCCCAGGGCCAGAAGAGACGGGACGTAGACCTTGGGGCACATTTGCATTGCCTCTGTAGCCTCCGTAATGACCTCTTATTGCTACTGAGAGCAATAAAGGACTAATAGGATGATAAGGAAGGTGGTCATTGGACCAAAGCCCAAAACCATTTATTGAACAGCTACTCTGTCCCAGGAGTTGTCTTTGATGTTATGTGTCCGATTGTAAGGGTATAATGAAGGTCCATCTGGTTAAAACAACAATCCTCATCTCTATCGCTGTCAGAGTACTGCTCTAGGTGACCTTAGAGACTGTTTTCCATCATCATGACCCTGGGAATGAACAGAAATTCACAGCTCGTTGCTTGGAGAACAGGACCCTGAGAATGGCACACAGCAGGACATGTTAGAGGAGTCTGCGGGAATGTTCAACAGCCTACCTAGGGAAGCAGAGAGGGACAGTGAGAGCCCAGCCCAGGATGCTGACATCAGGCCCAGGAAGGAAAAGAGCTGGCAGAGAGGTGCTACGGACAAACTTTACTGTCTGGGATATCTCCACATATTTTCCATGTCAAAAAATAAGCGACCCCTGATATAGACTAGCCCAGAGTGCCCAGCCTTGAGACAGCCTACAGCTACCGAGGGTGGGGCCCTGGAGCTCAAAGATCAGCCACTGCAAAAGTCGGAGACGTAAATGCCTTCAGGGCAGACAGGTAACAGACAACGACGAAGGGGTAGAATGTGAGACAACGGGGAACAGAGAGCGCAGTCCACTCAGTGGGGACAGCTTTGACTCATTTCCACACAGAAAGGGGTCCGGGGTGGCCCGATAGTCCTATTCTTCAAGGGAAACCTGGACACTAGGGATTGACGTGCCGTCTCCAAGGTTTTAAAGATTGGCAACTAATTCTTCTTATTTTTAATCCTATTGAGCCAAAGAGAGCATAACCATGGAGCTGAATATAGCATTTCATGCTTCCAGTGTGTGTGATAGCGGAGACACTGGAGAGGCAGACACTCCATGGAGATCTTACGTCGCCGGAGAACAGTGGGACTCAAGATCTTTTCTTACTTTAGTGCCCTAGGATGGGTGGCCTGAGGCAGGTGAACTTTTGGTGGTCATTCGTGGCTTTGTTCTCTCGTTCTGTCTCTAGACAGCCTCCACTCTGATACCTTGCTGGGGCTGGGTGGGTATGGGGGACAGGTTTCATTGCCAGCCCCCAAATCCGTGGAGGTGTCTGCTGCTCAGAGTCATTAACAGCTGAAGGCCTGCCTGAAGATAGGCGCGTGGGCCAGGAGAGCAGGGATGGCTCGAGCCCAAGCCAGCTGCACAGGGAGAGAGGTCTTGGAGCTCTTGCTGATGTCTGCCAAAACTGGCATGGGGTTGGAGCTCCCTCTCCACGGTGTGTTGCCCACTTGGAGGTCTTCTCTCGGCCTTCCCTTGCCAGGGTAGGGAGATCACTTATGTGTTCTATAGAATGTAATGATGTCATTGGCTTCCCCCTGGTTTCCTGTTGATTGACTTTTATAGCTTGCAAACATTATGCTGGATTGGTAAATTGCAATAAATTTAATCAAGAATTATTTTATTCAGCCTACTAATGAGGAATAATAGCGCATGTATCAATTAGGCCTGTCAATTTGTGTGAAGAAATAGATTTACAAAGGGATAGTAAGCAAAAAAACAGAAAAGTACCATTGGTATCAATTCACTTCATTATTTTTAATTTGCTGTGAATATTGAGTGTTTCTAACATAAAATCATTCCTCAATTAAAATAAAACAGCTGTACTGCTCTCGGCTCCTCATCCCGTGTTTTTGCTTACAGATTAGCAGTTGTCATTGGTTTCAGTCTGTTGTCATCTCATTAATTTGCACCCATAAATGGGTAAAAAAGTATTCTAAACTGTCAGTGAAAAAACGCAACAGAGCAAAATGGTTTTCTCATGTTTGGGGGAAACAGCAGGGTTACTGCAGCAACAAAGGGATGGAGGGCATGGGTGCAGCCACAGGAAAGCCAGGCCTGCCCTGCTCAGATGAGACTCTTCATAATTCTCCAGACCCAGCCTTCCCTAGGGGCCTTCACTCTATATATCCTGTGATTAATTATTTGCACAGTTGATCCTAAGTGTTGCCTTCTCTCTCTTTCTGCAACGCGACCTTGCCAGTTTTTCCATCAGGAAGTGGAGTTTCTTTCCCTACCTCGTGAATCTCAGCTGGTCACGTGATTTGTTTTGGCCACTGGATGCGGCAAAAGCCAAAAGAGACAAACCCCAATAATGAACAATGTACACTTCTGAGCCTAGGCCTCAAGAGGCCTTGAGTGCCTCAACTGTTTCTCTTAGAACTTGAACTCCATATTAACAAGCCCAGGACAGCCTGCTGGAGGGTGACAGATAAGGTAGAGAGTAAGACAGGCCATGCCAGGCTGAGGTTATCATTGACCAGCCAGCCTCCTGATGACCTGGCAGCCAACTGCAGACACATGGGCGAGCCCAGCCAACTCCAGAAGTGCCCAACCGAGCCCAGCACACATCGCTTATTCACAGAATGGGGAGTTACATTATTGTTAAACCCATAATATTTTAGGGTAATTTTTATGCTGCAAGAACTAACTGATACATAACCACTATTCCAGAGCACCCTGAAGCTGTAGGTAGATGCTGCAAGTAACACACAGGTTTAGTGTGAGATGCCCAGAATCTGGGTAGCAGAGAGCCAAGACATGAGCAGGAATGCTCAGGGTCATGGTATTCACACAGCAGGTCTTCCAGTAGCCCGGGAGAAACTATGTGTTTGTACATCCCTGCATATAGCTATCCATATGTGTTTGTGTGAAAATGTATGCCTATCTTTGTATTCATGCGCATAAGTGTATGCACTCATGTTTATAGTGGGCCTCATATTGTACAATAAATGTCCCTCTGTGAATCCCAAAGGAAGAGGTTAAGTGTAGGCAATGGTGGTCTCTGCTTTCTCCCTCAGTTCTGCTTCAGACCTGTGACCTGGCTACTGGACAGATAGAAACGGTTTCATGTTGCTCTGGAGAATTTTATCAAGTGTACTTGAATGGAATACCTCTCTCTCCAAATTCCACATTTCATCAAACTTCTGGATTAACACCAAAGGCTCATGAATGAATCACTCAGGACCCTTGGAAAAAGTGTGGCAGTGGTGGATCTCCTTGTGTGGCAGTCACGGTCTGCAACCATCTAACCTGGCAAGAATTGATTCAGTTCTGAAAACAACCCCAGGATTCTCATCCCAGCCATGTGAGGGAAAGGTGGGCCAGAGGGAAAAACGCCATGACTGGGGTCCTCCAGGGAACTGGAGGCAATGGCAGGCAACTGGCCAGGGCTCCAGATACCCACTCCAGTCATCTTTCCACTGCACCTGCTGTCTTCATTGCTACCTTGCCTTCAAGACCTCCCATGGTCTTCAGGCACTGGCTCAAGCGCTAGTCCTCTCTACTGACCAGAAAGTTCAAGAGACTTTCAAAAGAGCAGAATGCTCCTACCATCATTGAGAGACAACACAATAGGCCCTTACCCTGGTGAAGGTCCTGGACGACCCTGGCAGGTGCAGGATCCATAGGTATTGCTCTAGACATCAAGAACTTGTGAATGTATGAAAGCCTCCTCCCTACCCACCCAACCTGGATGGTGCTGGCATTTATTGGATGCTCTATCTGTGCTAAGTTCTTTACAAATAACAAATAAATTGCAGGACAGCAGAGGTAGATGTTACCACTTTGCAAAGGAGTAGACTGTGCCCCAAAGAAGGCAACTGGTTTCTTCTGTTCAAGGTCACAGAGCCACTAAGAAGGGAAGCTGGAACAGGATCTGACAGCAAAGCTCATGACTCTCCCATATTCCACAGCTATGAGATGCTCTCTCAGATGTGCAACTTTGTCTTAAGTGTTCATTCATTAATGCCTTCATCTAAATTAATATGTCTTATTCAATGGGACTATGGGCTGAGAACAGGGCACTAAAAGAAAGCTCTGGGTGATGTGAACACTCCCTGTATCCATGACTTGGGGGTGCCGCTTAATGCTCTCAATGGGTCAAGTGGAGGCAGCCTGCCCAGACCACAGGACCAAGGACAGGGGAGATGTTTCCCTGAGGACTGCCTATACATTCTATGGCCAAGAAAGGTGAGGATGAATGCTGGACAGGCCAGATAACACACGTCATCCCACCCTTGCTCCCCCACCCTCAGTAACTTTTAGAGAAGTCCTCCTCAAAACTGCCCAGGCAGGAGTCCTTGGACTGCCTCTCGCTCACACTTTCTGAAGCTCCTTGAAGGTCTCCTGCCGAGACCATCATGAACGTTCCACACGCAGCTGGCCTGCGGGCCGCCTTCCAGAGTGGGAAGACCAGTGACATAGTTTGGAGCACATCCTTCTCCCGAGAACACTCCAGCACATCAGATAGTGGGAATTGATGTGATTGGCTTGTATTTATGGACACCTTTGGTCTTGAATCACCTCAGGATATGACTGTCAGTCATATGTAATTCTTGCGTCTTTGGAATAAAAAGCAGCCATTTAACTGCACTGGGTGGCCTTGCTGAATAGGCTGGTCTAAAGACATCCCCTCCTCATGGACACTGGCTAGGCATGTATTTGTCCACTTGGACATTTGATTACTTAGTGTCCCTGGGATGGCAGAAAACCCACATGCCTGGTTGTCAAGGGAGCCAGACTTGTCAATACTTTGAATCAGAGCCTGACGCAAAGAGCTCTGGCTCTGCCTCCAGTTACATGCGTAGTTACCCCCAGATGCTACTTCCACGCTGACTTTAAACAAGTGGCTTGTCACTGGCCCACACTATCTATAATGTATTCTGGATTAATGGTATAATAAATCCTGTAATTATTATAATAATGTTATATTGATTTTTCTTTTGTTAAAGATGTTAACTTGTAAAAAGTAAATATTGAAAATATATCATAATTAATAAACCATATCCTGCCATTTCTTCACTTTTTGGGTATATGCAAAGTCTATGAGTGTCTTTGTGAGGGCTTCACTGGGCGACATAACTTCTGAGCCTTGACTTTGTCATCAGAAATGGGGTTGGTCCTCCCCTGCCAGCCTCTCAGGGCTACTGTATGGAGGAACTGTAGCACGACAAGGGAAGGTCATTGCATGGTATAAAGTGGTTTCCTTTGTCATGGAGTTCTGGTTCCCACCACCATGGGCTGCTCTTTAGCCATGGGTTTTGGGCTCCTTGTCCTGTGTCACCTGCACAACCGGGAAGTCTGAGTGGAAAGATACATGCAGAGCTCATAGCACAATGCTTGGACACACCTTGCAAATAAGGGTGACTGTAACGACCAAGGTTCCTTCTTGTACTGGCTTTCTGAGCACCCAGACTCTCTCAGCCAACCTTAAATAGTGAAGATTATCAGAGGGTGTAGGCTTTGGTGGCAGAGCCTCCCGTCCAGTGGATGGCCCAGCAGGCTGTATTGCTCCAGTGTCCCTTGTACAGTCTTTCCAGCTCACCGGGACCTGCCCTCTGCTTGGCGTGTGGCGTCAAATGAGATCATAGTCCATGTTGTCATGGATGCAGAATTTTTATATTCCACTGTATTTCCACATGAGGACTTCGGCTGTGACCATCACGCTCTGAGGGAGGTGAAAGGTTTTATGTGAATAATAACGATCAATACCTGAACCAATGCCCTCCTGTCTGCCCTTTGGGAGCCTGTTAGTTACCCACAAGGCCAGGGAGAAGACAGATGCCCACAGGGCAGCAAGAAATGCACCTGTTTTAGCCCTCTTCAGAGTAGGAGGGGAGCCTTCAGTTTCAAAATGAGCCCCTTCAGTTTTGGGGCATGAAATCTGTTAGGCAGGAAATGAGTCATAAACAATTTAGACATGAGGATGAAAATTCACATGATATCAAGCCTCTGGATAAAAGTCTTAGAATTCAGCAAAATAGACCTGTTTGAAGACTACGTGATATTTGCCAGCTGCTTGGATGTTTGGTGGTTTTCCTTGTTTCTCAAGGATGTCTGATCTGGGTTTGGTATTTCTGGTGCCCAAGTGGAAAGTGAGCAACGGAGAGCTGGGTGAGTTTAGACTTGGGACATGGCCGATCAGGGTAATTTAGGAACCAAAACTCTACTCTTGTGGAGCTATTAGCTCTCAGTATTATGGAAGGAGCTTTTCTAACCCAGACAAATGAGAAATGAATACTCCCTCCTAATGGTGGGTAATAACTCAACATCACCCTCTGAAGATCTATGGGCCAGCCCCCTGCCAGTCTCTCTTAGAAAATGTCTGACATGTGGATGTTTTATCCTCTGCCCCTCCTTCTCCAGCACATGTTAATAAAAGTTCTATATAAAACACAGTGATAAAGGAGATTAATACTTTTATTTCTCACACGTGCTGAACTCCATCTTTTCATCTGGAATTACCCAGTTGGAGTGTCTACACCTCCTGAATTAATTAACCTCATCATTGTGGACTCCCTAATCTATCCAAAGTGTCACAGACAAGCCCTAAATAAAAAATCTTCTACACAAACAAATGCAGAGGCATTCACTCTCTGCAAAGTAATCGGCTTCTGCCAGTACAGCCACTTTCCTAAATTATTTTCGACATTGATCTCAACACAAAATTACATGCCTTTCCCTGACCAACGAGTCCGGGTCTTGGAAGTCTGAGTCTATTGTCTTGGCATTTAGATTAAGAATATCTTATCTGAATTACAAACGTCTCTTTCTAAGAGGTAGAGAAATTAACAGAAATTATTTCTAGATCTGTCAGCTTAGGTGGAATGGATACTGCTTGGGGTCCAGCAGGGTAGGTATCTATGTAATTGCCAGGCCATCATTCCCCTTCCTCATTCTGGACATTTCTAAGCCCTTGCTGAAAGGCCTCTTTCAAGATGAGGAGAGAGGGTTGGGCATCAGGTGAGACAGAGGTGAATTTCTACAGCTTGGAGCTCTGACTGTCTACCTATGCTCAGGCTTGGAAGGGACGAGGCACACTGTAGAAATTTGCCACTAGCTAGCCATGTCCTCAGAAGATAATGTGGTTACTGGGCCTGGTAGAAGCAGACCTGGATTCCCAGGTAACTCTCAAGAGGACTTCTCAGGCTCAATACTTTGAATCAGAGATTTGAAAAATGAAACATTTCACAGCATCTGGGACAGAGGTGACTCTCAGAGATATTTCCAAAGGGAAATACATTTCCACTTCCACCCGAGAGTGTATGAGATCATGAGAGCTGCTAGTCATCAGGGGGTTTGCTCATCCTAACTGCTGGCAAGGCACTACAGGACTACCTGAGCTTTGGCCCCAGACTATGTCTCCATTTTCCTCACGGGGAACAGCAGCCCCATTCAAGGGCTAGCTTTTACTGAGCATCTTCTATGTACCAAGTGTTCTGCTGGGTTCTTTACCTAGGCATTTACAAACCCGATGAGGTTGGCACTCTAGTCATTCCTATTTTCGTAGAGGAGGAAAGAGGCTCAGACAAGCCGAGCAATTTTTCCTAGATGTCACAGCAACAGACAAGTATGGCAGAGGGCTGGGCAGCGACGAAAGCCCCAGGCCATGGGGGGTGATGTGTTCTGCCCAGTAGACCGAAGCCAGGCTGTCCAACATGTCTCAATCAACTAAACTGGTGAAAAGAGAGAAATCATTTCAAGATTATAGATCTACATCCTTGTCTCTCTTCATACAAAGGTTCTTTTGTCTGGGCTGAAGGTGGATGCTGGGACCCTAGAAGAGGATCCTCAGGACAGAGGGATGGTCCCCTTCCCTGCCCCAAGAAGCCCAAGGAGCTGTTTCCTGAGGGACACCGGGGAGTTCAGGAGCCCAAAGTGCGCTGCCCCCTCTCCGTAAGGATCCCGCTGAGCACGGGAGCTGCTGAGCTGGAGAGCAGGGCTTCTCCCCACTGCCCCCGGAGCCTGGTGCTACTCTGACCGGGAGGGCTCTGCACAGGTGTGGGCAGGGAGCACACACGGCTGACCGTCACAGCCAGACATGTACGTGAGCTCCTGTGAGGCCCCACCAGGGGACACCCAGAGACACCAGAGGGGCCTCAGGGGACTGGAGTCCTTGGTGACCAGTGTCAGCCAGCCAGGCTCTGCTGGCTCTCAGAACCACACTGTAGCCTTGTTTAGGGCAGGCCTTGGAAATCTACCCTGCGTGAACTGTGAAGGCCAAAGGCAGCCTTTTTACCCAGCTTTATTGCAGTATAATGGACAAGGAAATTTGTATATATTTAAACTGTACAATGTGGTGATGTGGTATATGTATGTATTGTGAAATGATTACCACAGTCAAGTTAATTCACATACCCACCACCTCACATAGTTACCTCGGCGTGTGTGTGTGATGAGAAAATTTACCATCTATTCTTTTTGCAAATTTCAAGTATGCAATACAATGTTATTAACTGTAGTCACCATGCTATTCATTAGATACCCAGAACTTGCTCACCTTATGACTGACTCTTGTACCATTTGTTCAACACCTTCCCATGCCGCACCCCCCCCCCGCCACCCACAGCCCCTGGTAGCCACTATTCTGCTCTGTGGTTCTGAGTTCAAATTTTGCTCTTTTCTCAGATTTCACATCTAAGGGATACCATACAGTATTTGTCTGGCCTATTTTGCCTAGTATAAATGTACCCCAGATTCATCCACAATGTTGCAAATGGTAGGCTTTCCTTCTTTTTTTATGGCTGAATAATATTGCATTGCATATAGAGGCCACATTTTCTTTATCCATTCATCTGGTGATGGACCCTTGGGTTGTTCCCATAGCTTGAATATCGTGAATAATCAATGCTGCAGTGAACACGGATGTGCACCTATCTGTTTGAGATCAAATGTGGCCTTTCAGATGACATGATGTGAGACTTGGGTGCTGCCAGAACGTGTTTGGGAAAGAAATAAGAGGATGGTACAGTGGCCCAGCAGAGACTCTGTAGCCACACTACCTGGGCTGGAATCCTACCTCTGCCATTTATTGGGTGACCTTGGGTAGACTATCTGACATCTCTGCACCTCAGTTTCCTGGACATACTGCTGATACTTTGCCTGGTCGGGGTGTTGTGGGAATGAAATGCACTTATATGGGTAAAGCCCTCCATGGGCATGGTGTGTATCAGCTGCTATTATTATTTGTATTTTAAAGAGCAAAATTCTAATTTGAGAGGCTGAGGAAAATGTGCCAAAGCACACACCCGCACATTGTCACATGGTCAAAGTGAACGCTTCTCTGATCCAATTAAGTTAATATAAACTTAATGGCTTAAACAATTCTTTCTGTGAGCCCAGCTAACTCCATGGTCATCCCAATCAAGTTTTGTCACAATCAGTGACAGACTTAAAATATCTATAACTAAATCAGTAGAAATTGTATAGCAAATATTAGCTTTGTGAAATAATCTCTTATCTGAAAAGATTTTAATAGCTAAAGAATCTTTATTGCTTTGTAAATTTGTTCCAAAGGGTAATTTTTTTGAGTTTTAATTATCTAGTCAGTTTGTTTACCATGGGTTTATAAATTTATAACATTTATTTTGTTTACAAATGAAAGTTATTTTCCATCTGATTTATACACTTCTCTTTCGTCTTTTATGCACTTCTTTCATATAAGATTCTTTTCCCAAAATCTCTGCTCCTGCTCTTTTCAGCTGGTGGTAGCTACTAAGAGGTTATGAAAAAGTCTGGTGGAGATTTTAAAGAATTCATTCCATCTCCACTCTGCCTGCCTTTCAGCCTTCAGAATTACAGTCCCTTGTGAATAGGTTAATAAAGGTGTGGAGGGCAGGAAAGTTCCGAATGTCTGGGAATTCTCCTCTGCATGGCTTCCTGGGGCCAAACCGGCAAGGTCTGAAAGCACGACTCTGGTGAACATTTTGTCTTCTTTCCGTAAATGCTTATGCTCAGCTCCATCTCCACCATTAAGAATTGTTCAGATCCATCATAAAGTCAGTGCTGAAAAGTCCACACAAAACTGGCTTTGTGAAAGAAATGATGCTTTATTTAGCAACTGCCCAAGTTATGGTGTGAATTCCTGAGCTGGAAATAAAACGCATCTCCCTCCTTGGCAAGCAGCTCTTCCCGTGAATAACCAACTGGCCCGCGGATTGCTGGAGCAGGGAGTGTGGGTGGGGGCCGGCTGAGAGCCCCCAGGCTGCTCCAGTTGTGCTCTGGAAATCCCAGGCCAGCTCTCCTTCTCCCCTCGACAACTCCTCTGTCAAATGCAGCTGGTGAGCGGGCCCCAGGGGCACCCCAGGTCTCATCGGGCCTCTCCAAATTGCCTTGTTCCCAGGTTCTCCTCCTCAATATTTCTCGAAACGTGTGCCGGAGCTTCTGTCATATTGTGATGGATAGGGGTGGTGTGAGTGGGGAACAGTGTCCTGCTCTTAATATCTTTCCTTTCTTGGTGGTGGAGAGGCTGCGGGGTATTGAGAATATCCCAGACCCACTCCCCGGGAAGCCCAGGGCATGTTTATCACGGTGCCAATAAAACTGGTGCGATTTATGGCTCTGCTTTTTAATTCATTCAATTCTCTGTTCATTGGGAGGTTAATGTTGTTGATCTATTTTCTCTTGAAACAAATAAAAACAATATGTGCTGACACTGGCTTGGACTTTTGACATGGACCAGAGAGGTCAGCATTTAATTTTATATTTATAGACTACACGGACAATATTATCTGTATTAAAAACTGCTCACTCAATCCTTGTCATTTTGCAACTTGGGGCAGAGGCTCCTGTCTCAGTGCTGGGTTTTCTCTTCCAGGCTCCCTTTCTACCTTTCTCTGCTCAGTGGCCTTTTCTTTCTTTGTTGTTCCTGCTCTGTGACATATGCTATCCATGTTCTCTCTGTCTCTCTCTATATATAGATATGTATATACATCTATCTATCTATCTATCTATCTATCTATCCATCTATCATCTATTCTTCCTCACTTCTATCTCTTTTTCTCTGATAACCTCTTTCCTCCACTACATCTCCATTATACTTCTCTCACTGGAAGCCCTGTCATATATGCCAAAAGTGAGAATACTTTGATTTAATGTATTGGGGAATCTTTTGGGCTCTCACTATGGGGTTGGGGCTCTGGATTTGGAGAAGAGGCAGGAAAAGATTAAAGTTGAACAAAGTTGAGTTTTGACAATGAGAGAACCACTTTTCTTTGAGTGATTTCTGAGATTAAATTGCTCCTTAAAATCCATGTCCCAGCCTCCGACCTGCAGAGGCAAAGGTGACAGCGACAGTGAAGCCCCTATCATTAGTGGAAGTGTCTTTTTCTGGAGTCTCTATCTCCTGTATTTATCCAGCAAAATCACCAGAAGTGATGGGCCGTATTGCTGAATGTTATATCTAGACAAGCAAACAGATTTGAAAAATGAAAGAGGAGCAGAGGGAAAATGGTCATGGAAAGAATCCTGGCGTTCCACCCACCAGCTCTCCAGGTGAAAGCAATCCATGGAGTTCACTGACATGTACATTTCAGGTCTGGGAGTCAAAGATCTTGTGTGGCCATTGCCTAGCATGTTGCCTAGTGCATGGTGGGAGCACAATGAACAGAAGGTAATGATGAGCTGTGTTGTTATCTGGTTACTTGGTGGAGGGACCGTTTTAGTCCAACAGCTGTATTAATAAAGGGGTTGATTTTTAAAAGAATCTGTCTGTGAAGAGGCAAACGTCAGGAGATCAGTTAGAGATGAGACCATCTGGATCCTGAATCGGTCACCTCTTGGTGAGGCAAGTCCCTTGCTCTCTGAGGCCTTGTCTGTACATCTGGGACAGAGATGTCCCCAACACCCCACGGTATCTTTTTCGTGACTCTGTCTGCTGCAGTCTGAATACAGTGTGCCATGAGGACCGGGAGTGACATGTCACAAACGGTTTTATGGTCGATGCTCCGTTCGATTAGCACCCGAAACGTGGCTGGGGTCTCCCCTGACTGGAATCGGGTCGCTTCTGCCCGCGGGTATCCCTCTCGCAGCTCCTGTGTCCTCACCTGTGACATCGGGTTATTGGTGGTGCTCCATCCACACATGACAGGAGGATTAATTAGATGCTATATTTAAAAGACTTTAGATCCTTGGAGGAAAGTGCAGTGTAACTGATATCTAAAAAGATAAAATATTTAAGCCATAGCCTCCAGGGGCCGTTAATCTTATTGTATTTTCAGCATTTTAGAAATTTTGTATGAAAACATTCTTTAAGAAAGCTTCTGTGCCCAGACAGCTGAGGAAGAAACACTTCCTGACAAAGGACAATAGTTTGGCGTTGCTCTGCCAAGATCAGTGTCCTCCCTTTCCAGGTCAGCCTTACGCCTACCAGGATGGTGGAAATGAATGGCTGACCCGAATCTCTGACCCACCTCTTGGGCCAGTCTTCATGGAGCCACGGAGTGTCCAGCAGAAGGGAAGTATGAAAGTGTGATTCAGATGCCCAGACTTATCAGAAGACCAAGGAAGATCTTAAACAAACGGAGATTTTGATCCAAGCAAAGAATGAAAAAAACAACAGCAACAAACAAACCCTAATTTTAAGTGATGTCATTTCTTCAGTGAAGATTGTAAACATATGGTATTTTTGAGCTGGAATGAGATTTAACTTAATCAACCCTTTCACTTTAGATGATGAAACTAAGACCTAAAGAGATTAAGCATCTTTACCAAAGGTTTTTTTGGGGGAATGGAGACCAGTCCCTGGGAACCAAAGAAGCTTAACTTTCAAGGTCCCTGTTTGCATGAGTCCTTTCCTATTATGAAAAGTCCCTGTGCCTATTTTTGTATTTGTAATGTGATATTCCTTTTCTTAAGAGGGCTTCTAGAATTGTACAAACTTCAGAGCCCACTACCCCTGGGTCTGTCCTGTCCTTAGGGTCTCGAGCTGGAAGTATTTCCTTTTAGATCCACAGGGTTCTATTCCAACTTTTCTGGTTGCACATGACAGAAGCCCAGCTCCAACTTGCCTGAACCGGGAAGAAAAATTACCAATTCAGTTAACTGAAAAGGGTGGGGTACAAATGGCTTCAGTCAATTGGACCAGGAGCTCAGCAATGACATCAGAACCCCATCTCCTTCTCCCTCAGCTCTTCAGTCCTCTGTATCATGTTGTTTCTTGGGCACGTTCTCTCCAGGAGTCCAGATTGCCCTGCCGATTCCCAGTTCCACAGCTGTGTAAGCTCCCCCAAACATAGTGCTTCTTCCCTAGTAATTCTAACTGAGTTCCCAGAGGAAGATAATCCTGAAGGGTTCATGCCTGTACCAATCAGGCTGGCCAGAGTAATGAAATGGGCTCGTTGGCCGAGTGACATGTCCCATCCTAGAGCTGGGATGTAGGTTCAGGTCCATCTAATTCAGCTTGAATGAGAGGTGAGAAAGGGTGGTTTCTCCTCACCCCCCAAAAAATTAACATGGTGTTACTAGAAACAGGCACAGTGAGTACTGGGCTGGCTAAAGTAAAAGATAACTGTTGCTCTTGGTCTTGCGTGGCTTCTCTCTGTAGCTGGCTCTCAGTACGTCTCAGATCCTATTTCCTGTTCACATGAGCTAGATGCTGTAAGCTGTGACCAGCCTAGATGGATAACCAGAGATCAGGCAGGCCAGTGGTGGTTGGATGGCTATGTGAACTGAGGGCCAAGGGCCAGACCTTTTTTACCCCCAGGAATTTAGTGCTGCATAATTTCGTGAAATTTAGGCCAATCCCAGGCAAGAACCTTTAGTTATTTGAGACTAATTTTCTACATAGAGGAATGAAGACTCAAATTAGCCATTAAATTGTAGAAAATGAAGATGGTTGCATTCTTGCACACATGAGTTACTCATCTAGAGTCAGACTCTGCATTTTCTTTGCAGATTACACCATCCACAGGAATTTTTGATACTCAGGGTGATTCAGATGAAGCACTGGGATTATTTACCTTTTCCTTAAATCAGGAAAATAAGAAGGATAAACTCTGTGAACAGGAGCCCTCTGAATCAGACATCTGTCCCCCGAACCAGGCCCCAGGCTCTATGACATTCTAAACACCTTGGGAATGTAGGGGACCATGTTGCAATGCACTGGATATTCAATATAATTGCACCATTGGTTTCCCGAGTGTGACACATCTTGCCTGATGACACTGCATGTTCAAGGAAGTAAGAATTGGAGGGGGGAGGCTCCTGTCTGGTGATCTTTATTTTGGCAGAAAGCTAATAGACATTCCACTCTGCAGAAAAGATGCTCTCAGGGGAATTTGCACACTAATACAGGGTTTGCTTCCATCATTGTGTTTAATTGAAAGAAGAGTTACATCAGATTTTTACCTAATGATTTGTACAACATCTTTACATAATTAAAGGAAAAGATGCAAGTCAATCTTCAGTATTTTGCCAATGGAGCCATCAGTCTTAGAACTGTGGGTAATTCTGTGCTTATAGCAGAGCAGAAAGGGGACCACAGAAAGGTTGTTGGTGGTGGGTGGTGAGGGCCTGTGTTTTATGCCTGGTGGAGGATACAGAGTGATCTCACCAGGCTGGTCCTGAGCTGGCTGGTGCCCAGACCATCCACAGCCATCAGCATGCACAGGGTATTGTCTGTCATTGAAAGCATGAGCCTCTCCTGGCACTTTTCCCCCATCCATGCACCATCACCCTGGGCAGGTACTCCCCACACCACTCCCTACCATGAGGAGTAGAAAGACGAAGATGGAAGAGACCAAAGAGTGGGAGAATGATACCTCTTATCAAGGAGAAGGAGTGGCTGCAAGAGAATTGGAGTCACTCAATCCAGTGACCACCCTCAAAGTTAGAGCTCAGAAAACACCCAGTGAGATGTAACATCTGGCTGACATAGTGTTTTAATATACATATATATATATATTTTAATAGTTTATTTTGGTATCATTAATCTACAATTACATGAGCAATATTATGGTTATTAAACTACTCCTTCATCAGGTCCCCCCCACCAACCCCATTACAGTCACTGTCCATCAGCATAGTGAGATGCTATAGAATCACTACTTGTCTTCTCTGAGTTCTACAGCCCTCCCCATGCCCCCCAACATTACATCTGCTAATCATAATGCCCGTTTTCCCCCTTATCCCTCCCTTCCCACCCACCCTCCCCAGTCCCTTTCCCTTTGGTAACTATTAGTCTGTTCTTGGGTTCTGTGAGTCTGCTGCTGTTTTGTTCCTTCAGTTCTTTCTTGGTTCTTATACTCCACATATGAGTGAAATCATTTGATACTTGTCTTTCGCTGCCTGGCTTATTTCACTGAACATAATACCCTCTAGCTCCATCCATGTTGTTGCAAATGGTAGGATTTGTTTTCTTCTTATGGCTGAATAATATTCCATTGTGTATATGTACCACATCTTCTTTATCCATTCATCTACTGATGGACACTTAGGTTGCTTCCATTTCTTGGCTATTGTAAATAGTGCTGCAATAAACATAGGGGTGCATATGTCTTTTCAAACTGGGCTGCTGCATTCTTAGGGTAAATTCCTAGGAGTGGAATTCCTGGGTCAAATGGTATTTCTATTTTGAGTTTTTTGAGGAACCTCCATACTGCTTTCCACAATGGTTGAACTAATTGACATTCCCACCAGCAGTGTAGGAGGGTTCCCTTTTCTCCACATCCTCGCCAACATTTTTTGTTGTTTGTCTTTTGGATGGTGGCCATCCTAACTGGTGTGAGGTGATATCTCATTCTGGTCTTAATTTGCATTTCTCTGATGATTAGCGATGTGGAGCATTTTTTCATGTGCTTGTTGGCCATCTGATTTTCTTCTTTGCAGAAGTGTCTGTTCAGCTCCTCTGCCCATTTTTTAATTGGCTTATTTGCTTTTTGTTTGTTGAGGTGCATGAGCTCTTTATATAATTTGGATGTCAACCCCTTTTTGGATATGTCATTTATGAATATACTCTCCCATACTGTAGGATGTCTTTTTGTTCTACTAATGGTGTCCTTTGCTGTACAGTTATAAGTTTGGTATAAAAACTTGTTCAATTTTGCTTTTGTTTCCCTTGTCTGGGGAGATATGTTCATGAAGAAGTTGCTCATGTTTATGTCCAAGAGATTTTTGCCTATGTTTTTTCTAAGAGTTTTACGTTTTCATGACTAACCTTCAGGTCTTTGATCCATTTTGAGTTTACTTTTGTGTATGGGGTTAGACAATAATCCAGTTTCATTCTCTTACATGTAGCTGTCCAGTTTTGTCAACACGAGCTATTGAAGAGGCTGTCATTTCCCCATTGTATATTCATGGCTCCTTTATTGTATATTAATTGACCATATATGCTTGGGTTTATATCTGGGCTCTCTAGTCTGTTCCAATCGTCTATGGGTCTGTTCTTGTGCCAGTACCAAATTGTCTTGATTACTGTGGCTTTGTAGTAGAGCTTGAAGTCAGGGAGTGTAATCCCCCCCGTGTTATTCTTCCTTCTCAGGATTGTTTTGGCTATTCGGGGACTCTTGTGTTTCCACATGAATTTTAGAACTATTTGCTCTAGTTCATTGAAGAATGCAGTTGGTATTTTGATAGGGATTGCACTGAATCTGCTTTAGGCAAGATGGTTATTTTGACAATATTAATTCTTCCTAGCCAAGAGCATGGGATGAATTTCCATTTATCGGTATCTTCTTTAATTTCTCTTATGAGTGTCTTGTAGTTTTCAGAGTACAAGTCTCACTTCCTTGGCTAGGTTTATTCCTAGGTATTTTATACTTTTTAACACAATTGTAATGGAATTGTTTTTCTGATTTCTCTTTCTGTTAGTTCATCGTTAGTGTATAGGAAAGCAACAGATTTCTGTGTGTTAATTTTGTACCCTGCAACTTTGCTGAATTCAGATATTAGTTCTAGGAGTTTTGGAGTGGAGTCTTTAGGGTTTTTTATGTACAGTATCATGTCATCTGCAAATAGTGACAATTTGACTTCTTCTTTACCAGAATGGATGCCTTGTTTTTCTCTGTTTTGTCTGGTTGCCATGACTAGGACCTCCAGTACTATTTTGAATAACAGTGGAGAGAGTGGGCATCCCTGTCTTGTTCCCGATCTTAGATGAAAAGCTTTCAGCTCCTCGCCATTAAGTATGATGTTAGCTGTGGGTTTGTCATATATGGCCTTTATGATGTTGAGGTACTTGCCGTCTATACCCATTTTGTTGAGAGTTTTAATCATGAATGGATGCTGATTTTGTCAAATGCTTTTTCAGCATCTATGGAGATGATCATGTGGTTTTTGTTCTTCTTTTTGTTGATGTGGTGGATGATGTTGATGGATTTTCAAATGTTGTACCATCCTTGCATCCCTGGGATGAATCCCACTTGATCATGGTGTATGATCCTCTTGATGTATTTTTGAATTCGGTTTGCTAATATTTTGTTAAGTATTTTTGCATCTATGTTCATCAGGGATATTGGTTTGTAATTTTCTTTTTTGGTGAGGTCTTTGCCAGGTTTTGGTATTAGAGTGATGCTGGCTTCATAGAATGAGTTTGGAAGTATTCCCTCTTCTATTTTTTGGAAAACTTTAAGGAGAATGGGTATTATTTCTTCTCTATATGCCTGGTAGAATTCAGAGGTGAATCCATCTGGCCCGGGGGTTTTGTTCTTGGGTAGTTTTTTGATTACCGATTCAATTTCATTGCTGCTGATTGGTAAGTTTAGTTTTTCTGTTTCTTGTTTGGTCAGTCTTGGAAGGTTGTATTTTTCTAAGAAGTTGTCCATTTCTTCTAGGTTTCCCGGCTTGTTAGCGTATAGAGTCTCATAATATTCTCTTATAATTCTTTGTATTTCTGTGGGGTCTGTCATTATTTTTCTTTTCTCATTTCTGATTCTGTTTATGTGTGTAGATTCTCTTTTTCTCTTAATGAGTCTGGCTAGGGGTTTATCTATTTTGTTTATTATTTCAAAGAACCAGCTCTTGGTGTCATTGATTTTTTTCTATTGTTTTATTCTTCTCAATTTTATTTATTTCTTCTCTGATCTTTATTATGTCCCTCCTTCTGGTGACTCTGGGCTTCATTTGTTCTTCTTTTTCCAAGTTCAGTAATTGTGTCTTTAGACTATTCATTTGGGAATGTTCTTTCTTCTTTAAATAGGCCTGGATTGCACTATACTTTCCTCTTTGAACTGCCTTTGCTGCCTCCCACGGATGTTGTGGCTTTGTGTTGTTGTCATTAGTCTCCATATATTCTTTGATTTCTGTTTTGATTTGGTCGTTAACCCATTGATTAATTAGGAGAATGTTGTTAAGTCCCCATGTATTTGTGAGCCTTTTTGTTTTCTTTCTAAAATTTATCTCTAGTTTTATACCTTTGTGATCGGATAAGTTGGTTGGTAGAATTTCAATATTTTTAAATTTACTGAGGCTTTTTTGTGGCCTAGTATGTGGTCTATTCTGGAAAATGTTCCATGTGCACTTGAGAAGACTGTGTATCCTGTTGCTTTTGGGTGTAGAGTTCTGTAGATGTCTGTTAGGTCCATCTGTTCTAGTGTGTTGTTCAGTGCCTCTGTGTCTTTACTTATTTTCTGTCTGGTTGATCTGTCCTTTGGAGTGAGTGGTGTGTTGCTTTTGGGTGTAGAGTTCTGTACATGTCTGTTATGTCCATCTGTTCTAGTGTGTTCTTCAGTGCCTATGTGTCTTTACTTATTTTCTGTCTGGTTGATCTGTCCTTTGGAGTGAGTGGTGTGTTGAAGTCTCCTAAGATGAATGGATTGCTTTCTATTTCCCCCTTTAATTCTGTTAGTATTTGTTTCACATATGTAGGTGATCCTGTGTTGGGTGCATATGTATTTATAATGGTTATATCCTCTTGTTGGACTGACCCCTTTATCATTATGTAATGTCCTTCTTTGTTCTGTTTTGATTGGTCACACAGTTCTCTTAATATTCTTTCTTTCCTAGAGATCCTTTTATCTCTCTCTGCCTCAGCTTCTCTGTATTCCTGTTCTCTGATTTCCAATTCCATTAACAGTCTCTTGCATCTCATCCAGTCTGCTGCTAAGCCCGTCGATTGCTTGTCTCATTTCTGCATTGTCTCTCCTCACTTCCCTCACTTCCTCCCTCAGCTCTTGCACATTTCTCTGTAGATCCATCAGTATGGTTATGACTTTTATTCTGAATTCTTTTTCAGGAAGATTGTGCATTTCCATCCCTTCAGACTCCCTCTGGTGTCTGGGTCTGGATAAGCTTTGTTTGTACCATGTTCCTCTGTCTTTTCATGGTGATGGAAGTGGTCGCTGGTAGGTGCCACGTATGTCAGCTGGGCTCTTTAAGACTTTAAAAAAAGAGGATAAAAAAAGGAAAAAGGGAGAAAAAAGAAAGAAAGAAAAGAAAAGAGAAAAAAAAACACCAAAAAAAGACGCCCCCTAAGAGCAGCTTCTGTGAGGATGCTGTAGGTGGCGCTGTTGCTCCAGTATTGCGCAGCCGCAGCCACGCTGCTCCACAGGGCCCTTTGTATTTCTGGCCGGGGTGGGAACGAATGGGAGGCTGCTGATCTCTGTGGGAAGTCTTAGGCAGGCTACTTTTTTCCAGTCGCCAGCCAAGGGGTCCGAAATTCCTCAGGACTCACAGCCTGCTGGGCCGAGTGTGTTGCGATGAGCCTGCTCCTCCGTTGGGCCCCTATGTCTTTAAGACCACTAAAAAAAGCCCACGCTTGTCTTTCATCTGGGGGAGCTGTCTGCGAGTACATCGGGGCTCGTTATTTCACGGGCCTGTACTTCCACTCCCTCCCGGGTCTGAATCCTCTCCTCCCCGCCAGTGCACTGGGGTGGGGGAGTGCTTGGGTCCTGCCGGGACATGGCTCTGTATCTTACCTGCCTGGCGGGTTGCCAAGTCCTCTCAGGTGTAGATGCAGGCTGGGTGCTGTCCTGTATCTTCTGGTCTCTTTTAGGAATAGTTGTATCTGTTGTATTTTCATAAATATATATGGTTTTGGGAGGAGATTTCCACCACCCTGCTCATGCCGCCATCTTCCCAGAACTCCCTTTTAATATATTTTTATTGAAGTATAGTTGGTATACAATATTATATTGGTTTCAGGTGTGCAATATAATGATTCAGCAACTATATACATCACAAAATGCTCAGCATAAGTGTAGTTACCATTTGTCACCATACAAAGTTACAATATTATTGACTATATTCCCTATGCTGTACTTTTCATCCCCATGACTTTGTCTTATAACTGGAAGTTTGTACTTCTTTATCCCCTTCACCTATTTTGCCCAACACCCCATCTCCTTTCTCTATGACAACCACTGTTTTGTTCTCCATATTTATGAGTCTCTCTTCTGTTTCATTTATTTGTTTGTTCATTTGCTTTTAATTTTTAAGGCTCTACATATGAATGGAATCATATGGCATTTTTCTTTCTCTGTCTGACATATTTCACTTAGCATAATACCCTCTAAGTCTGTCCATGTTTTTGTAAATGGCAAGATTTTATTCTTTTCTGTGGCTGAGTAATATTCCATGGTGTATAAGTATCATATCTTCCTACACTGTTGGTGGAGATGTAAATCGGTGCCACCACTATGGAAAACAGTATGAGGCTTCCTCAAAAAATTAAAAAATAGAAACACCATAAGCAATTCCACTTTGGGGTATTTACTTGAAGAAAACAAAGTCACTAATTCAAAAGATATATGTACCCCTGTGTTTATTGTAGCATTACTTGCAATAGTTAAAATAAAGAAGCATCCTGGGTCCACTTACAGATTAATGAATAAGGAAGAAGTGTTTTAATATTTTGGAATTAGAATATCTTGTGTCACGTATATCCTTCAGTTTACCATGGGACCCGCCATTCACTGGTTCCTTTTATTACAGCCTGATTCACACTTACGTTACCAGTTTGGATCCTGGAATTTGCAACCTTTCTGTCTGAGCACATTTTATCTTTCATAAATGAGAGGGATCAGGGAACCTGAAAGAATTCTAAGTGGATATTCTTGGTTTTCATAAGGAAAAAGACGACAAACTTCACCTCTTTCTTGAATTGTTACCACTGCTTTTGCCAGCCTCTCTCTGTTCTACTATCTCCTCAAATCACATCCTGCAAAGGAATTCTCCTGCAGTCAGTTCCTTGCACATTCACCACCTATGTCCCAAACCCTTGCCCACTGCCTATGAGACAAAAGCCAGATGCCTTTTCCTGGCACTCAGGACCCTTTACACCTTGTCCCAACACCACCTTTCCAACCTTAACACTATCCCTCCCTTACCAGAATTCCAGTTCTCTCTCTGCTCCTACACTCATTGGGAGTGCCAGAAAACACATGGATATTCCATGCCTCCATGCTGGGGCTTTAGGAAATGCAGAAGGGAGATATAGGAACACTTAGCACTTTCACACTCTACCTGCATGCATGGGAAACCATTCTCCCTCTCTGAGCCATGCTGGGGTCTACAGGAACTTTAAGGGACCCTGTCAAGTCCAGCTGCCATTTCCAACCAGCTGACATTCCCTCTCTGCAATTGCAACACCTCCCTGGGCTTCACCAAGAGACATAGCTGAGGCACCCTCTGCTTTCTTCCCCATCTGCTGAGACTGGCTCAGGAGTCATCCTCCATGGCAGGAGTAGTTTTCAGCCCCGATGGCATCTTAGACTCACCTGAGAGCTTGAATGATCCCAGTGGCCAGGCCACACCCCAGAACAATTAGATCAGGATTCCTGGGGATGGGACAAGGCATTGGTAGCTTCAAAGCTCCCAGTAATGCCAGTGTGCGGCCAAGACTGAGAACTGCTCCAAGCGCACATTCTCCACCTGAGCTCCTTCCCATTGCCTCGGAAGCCTTTACATCATACACATGCCCGGGCCCCACTCTAAACTAATACAGTGAGAATCTCCAAGTGTGGGTCTTGGTCATCAGTATTTTTAAAAGACTCCTCAGGTTAAGTCTAACTATTGATGTACAGTGATGTCCAAGAGGTTCTTCAAAATGGGGCTTTAAGAGGAACGTCTTACTAGAAAGGGACCCATCCCACATAATGGCATGAAGGCCGCTTAGTTCACATCCCCCCAAGCTACACCTGATGTGGTACAGTGTGGCTCAGTGCAGAGGGCTCAGTTAGTGACTCCAACACCCCTCTGCTAAGGAAGCAGAGAGCCAGCCCATCCTTGGCTCATCATATTGGCATTTTGGTCTCTGTTCAGGTGCCCAGAGTTCCCGTTGAACCCTCATCAGCTGTGTGGCTGGGGTGGACCTCAGCCCTCAGCTGGCAATGTGCCTGCAGTCATTGTCTGTGCCTCCCGTGTCTTTACTCACACGTAATTTGCTGACCGTCTCTATCCTCACCCGAACATCCTAGTCTCCACTGTATGGAGGGTATGGACAGAGGATGAAATCAGGACAGGTAGGGACAGTGGGTCCGATTACTCTGGCTTTTGGCTGGAATATCAACTCCTCTCTTGAATCTGACTAGAAATGTCTCCTCCTCGGACAGCTTCATGGTTACCATGATTACCACTTACTCTTTACCTGTCAGTCATTTCACACCTACAAGGAGGGTAGAGTGCAGGTCGGGGCACTACTGCTCACCTGAGATTTAACATTTACCATCAGCAAAAACTGGTCCAGGTCCTAGGTGTTATAATTTATTCTTCAGTTTCTCATGCAGCATTTTACAGTTCTCAAGCTTTAATAACTTTCATACTGGGTAGGATAAAAACAATCTTCCTGGTAATGAGCAGAGAATTTTCTCCTCACAGATGATATTAAACTGGTACTGTATTTTCCAAAGTACACAATTTTCCTTGTCTCATACGGTAGCCATTTCCCCCCACAGGATCTAAATGATAATGTTTCTAACCATGTAACGCAGGTACCCTAAAATTTAATAGATTTGCTTTTAAATGCCACTTAGATATTGTTTCTATTCTACCTGTGACACAGTTATTAAAATTTAACAGTAAAAAAGACTTTATGAAGACCCTGACAGTGTAACTGATAAACAAGTTCCGCATTGGTCTTCAGGAGAGAGAGAATATGGTGTGGGCAAATGGAAGCTCAGAGGACACACAGTGCCAACCACCCTGGCCCAGACTTGTGCCCAGTGAGTTTTCAACTTCCATGGAACTGGTGGAAACTGGAAAACCATTATTTCTGCCTGCAAAAGGTGAAGAGATGTGAATACTCCTTTGGTACTTGGTTTTGTTTTCCCTGGGACAACCACCTATGTGTATGAACCTGTTCATTACTTGGATAAAACTCAACTTTACCCTTTATTCCTAGAGAAACTAGCAATGCAGCTATTTTAAGCTAAGTTTCAGGCAGCTTAGTTTCTGCAGGCCTCACTGATGCTTTGGAGAGAAGTGTGGTGGTGCTTATTTTTTTCTGATATGTGCATGTAAAATGATGCTTCTGTTACGGCCATTTGTGTATGTGAATGCACCCGTGTGTGTGTATGTGCGTGTGTGTGTGTGCAAGTGAGTGTGGACCTGTGTATGTGTATACACTGGCCCTTTAGGCTGTATGTGTGTGTATGTGTGCATGTGAGTGTAAGCGCATAGGTGGTCAGGAACCAGGTCTGTAGGAAACACATGGAAGCATGCATTTCATCTGAGGCTGGAGGAACCACACTAGAGAAGAAATGGGTCATGCTTCGTGAAGTTCAGCTACATTACAGAGTTGTGCCCCATTGACTGTGTGACTTATAAAAGAATAATTGAGTTGTATATACATACTATGGTGTTTCAAGATGATTTTCATGTTGAGTCTGGAGGGCAAGGCCATTCCTTGGGGACAAGACATGGGAACTTGGCAGACAGGTCAAGGGAGTACTCTCTTGTCTCTCTTGAGCTCTTGTCCCTGGGGACTTGGACTCTAAGGAGAGCTTATCCTCTTCGTAGTGTTGCCTGGCGGGGGCACCTTCAGCCCTGAATGCTGGCAACTGTACGCATGCCGCCAGCATGGTCTGGGTGTGCCAATGCAGTCTGAGATGGCAGAGGTGTGGCTCTCTCCTGGGTGTGACCATCGTTTGATTTCCTTCCGGAATGCAGTGAGGCCGAGACCTTTCCCATGTTGCATCCCAGAGCTCCTGATGTAAGATGACTTCATCTCTGCTGCATTCCGAGTGCCTGTGAAGTGTACGGAAACACTTTAAGGAAGGAGTTAAACAGAGGAACAAAGAAGAGGGAGAAACTCAGAAGAAGAGGACACCAACAGATGAGCTGCAGCTAGACAGTGTGAAGGCCAGTGAGTGGGCAAAAGTGAACTGAAGGGGCTTCAACTTGAAATGTGTACAGTGAGGGCTGCCACGGGCAGGGAGCCTTGCCTGGTGGAGGCCCAGAGACTGCTGAGGCAGAGAGCTTCCCCCATCCCTCCCCTCCCTGCACCTCTCCCAGGCAACAATCCTCAGAAGCATGCTTGCCCTCCCTGGGGAGAGCCTGGGCTGCGGGGGAACTCCAATAAACCGGTGTCCATCCTTCTCATGCTGGCATTCAGGGCTCTGAGGCTGAGAGCAAGTCCTTCCCATTGGACACAGGGAGAGGGTGATGAGAGACACCCATCAGCCTTTCTCCACAGGGGAGAGACCTAGCAGGAAGCAGAAATGCCTTGGGGCAGAAGAGGCCTGGACCAGCCTCATACTCTGATGTAAATAGGAACAGCCAGCCAAGGACAGGGGCAAAGCCAAGGGACGTCACCAGTTAAGACTCTGCCATGCCTGTGGACTTGGAGGGTGGCTCCAGGAAAGGTCACAGAAGGTTGGTCAGCAGTCCTGGAGGCACTGGGGTCAGAAGGGAGGGGCCGCCTCCACTGACTTCAGGTTACATGGGGCCCTGTGACATCATGCTGGTAACAAAGCTCCAGCCCATCCAGCTTTGAGGCTCTTGGGTAAGGTGCCAGGGTCCAGGAGTACACCTGTCCAAGGACCCAAGATGGACTCTCAGTGGGCTGACCCTGCAGGAGTTTGGGGAGCAGAGCCCTGGGAGTGAGTGGGGTTTCTCACAGCAAAGGGGGTTTCTCTGTGTGTAAATATGCGTGTGATCTTATCTCTATTAGCAGACCAGCGTGCCACTTACACCAAGTTTCCATGAATTTGGGGAAAATAGTCTAATTATAAGCCACTATTAATAAAGCCTGGCAGAATGCCAGAAAGATGAAAATAATGTTTACTGGCTTAATGAACAAAACCATGGATACATGCCCTAAGTCTACAGCTTTCGATGGAAATAAATTCCACTTGAAGATAATCATGCCCTGTGCATAGTAGGCATTCAGTAGGTGCTGGGGACACTGAGGCTTCAACGTCATTAATTCAACATCTCTGGTAGATAAGGCAGAGTCAAGAGCCCGCTCTCCTCCCCTCCAAGCACACAACAATGCAGCTTTTGTGGTGCTCTGGGACTAGCACCCTCACTGCTGTGGTGAAAGACTTACCACACATGCTGGGGCAAGCGGTCTCCTTGGAGGCCCCCTCACTGGGGTTGCAAAGTGACAAATCAAGAGCAAAGTGTGACCCTAAGAACCACCCCACCGAACTTGTTTGCCAGAGTTCCACATGCTTGTGTTTAGAGCCCTGAGTGCGTGGCCTTGCGTTGTGTCTTGCCACATAATAAATTGTAGCCCTTGCGTGAACTGGTCAGGCTTCAGAGATGACCAAAGTGCAGCTTGCCAATGGGGCCCCAGTCAATATGGCTTTCTACTGACAGAAGTTTTATTTAAATGAAACAATGTCGAGGAGTACACAGAAGATCGATCTGATAAAATACAGTCAAAGAGTTTAATTTGGGTTTGATAACCAGTGAGTTTCTAGGTGTGCGCACACACACACACACACACACACACACACACACACACACACACACTCATAGCCAGCCTCTGTGCTTTCCCCTGAGATACAAACACATTTCTAGGAAAGGTCAGCACCTTGCAAATGCCCCTAGAATAAAGGGACCATGAGAATGTGCTGGTAGGAGGCTGAATGCCAGAGGAGAACAAGAAGGCAGAAAAGCCCAGTGGAAAGGGTGCTGGCCTGGGGTTGGAAGGAGCCTGAGTTCTACTATTCCTCTGAGGTTGCCTTGCCATGGGGCCCTGGAAGAGCCACTCGCCTTTCTGGAATACCATCTCTCTATTTAGAAATGAGCCCACCCAACTCTGACACTCCGTGCTTCCCCAGAGGGGACATCATGGTAAGCTAACAACCACAAAGGGGAGCACCTGGGCTGCCTTGTCCATCCCTGTCTCCTATTCTCCAGACAACCAGGATTTGAGCAGCTTTCAGACACAGGGAGGCTGAGTTTTAAACACCAGGCCTATCTTGAGCAAGGCAGAGGGAGGGAAACATTTATCTGAGCCCTGTGTTAAGACTCCACACGTGTGGCCTCCCTGAGCCTTCCCAACCACGGACGGGGCAGGGCTGGGAGCTTACTGCCCACTTCCTGAGCCTCTCATTTGACCTCTGCAGGTGAGGATAGCGACGCATCTACTTGCAGGGCAGATATGAGTGGGGACAGAGCCAGGCACCGCTCGGCACAGGGGACGTGCTCGTGGCCCAGGGCTTGGCTGTGCTTCCCGGAAGTAGGTAACAAGGGACACATGAGCCGACAAGAAAGGGCAAGTCGTCAGGCTGCCGATGCCTAATAGCAGACATTGCCAGCATGGGCCTGGCACCAACTTCCATGCCCATTTGAGCAGGAAAAGCGGCACCAGCCCGGCGTGCGGAGAAAGGCTGACTCCAGACTCTCAGGCGAGGTGCTGCACTCCCCATTGTCACCTGAGCTAAAGGCAAGGAGCTGGCAGTGGCCACTGTCCCATTACCCATGACTTCTCCCGGAGCTTTCCTCTGCTCTCTTTCACCTGCAAAAGCAAGGGTGTGCTGTGTTCCATCACCGAGGCTTTCCGCACACAGTCGTTTCAGGACTTGGATTCCCCTGTGTGGGCCAGACTGACGCTCTGAGGCAGGCTGGGGGGAGGCTTGTGCGTGCAGCCGGGCGGGTCCTCCGGGCAGAGGCGGGGTCTTTAGCTTGGGCAGGGGAGGATGAGATCTTGGGATTCTTCAGGAAGAATCCATTTGCTGCCATCTCGAGAAATGAAGTTTATCTTTTTAATAGCATAGAGAGACTTCATCTTGCATATTACAAATTCACCAGGTATTAGGCAATTTAGATCATAAATTCTCTTCAAAGTGACCCATCATCTCAGTATTTATATTTTTCCTCTGAAAGGGAGGGAGGCATAAAAGCAAGCTTTGTAGTTTTATATCTGTCAGACTGTCACATAAATATCTCAGTAACAACCGATCTTATCATCATAAAACTTCCATTTGTATAGTTAAACATGGCATGTTGGCCAGTTACACAAAATGTCAAGCACATGCAATATTCAACCCCACTCAGGCCAGTCGGTCAGCCCTCATCTTGACGTCTCCCTGTGTTGGCCAGAGAGGCACAGTGTGTGCTGAGCTCAACATAAGCTCCATCAGGGAGCAGAGCATCCCCAAGAGGCTGCCGTTCCCCACACCTAAGGGTGTTCTCTGCAGTGTTGACAGAAGGAAGTCCTTTAGAGTGATGGGTGCCTGGCTGCTTTCTCAAAGGGCACCATTAGGGAACAGCTTGGTAGACATCATTCAGGGCCTTCATGATCATGCTAGCAAATCAGGATTTGAACCCACTTGCACGTCAACTCTGTTAGGAGGCGGGGCTGGAAAATGACAAGCCTGATTTTATACAAGCACTCATTGATAGCTGTCCTCCAGCAGTCCCTGCTCTAGTGTAAGGGCCAGATCCCTATGTGAACAATTACAGTCCATGTGGGAAGCGTGGCAGCCAAGATGTGCACAAGAGGAGGTAAACATCCAGAGGAAGGGGGGAATCTTAGCTTTGCCAGCAATGTGGGGGCGGGGGCAGGGTGGGCAGGAATCCGAGAGTGCCTCAAGGTCCTGGGGCATGAAAACTGTACTTGGCTTTTTGACTCAAGATAGGACTTGACATTCATGCCTATTGGATGATGACACCATTTTTCCAGTTAATACTTATGAGCACTAGATGCTTGCCAGGCTCTGTGCCAGGGCCAGGGGCAGAATAAGGACAGAGGCTTACCCAGCCCCAGACCTCCCAGAGCTTAGAGTCTAATACGGGGGTGGGAGAGTTAAGCAAACTTTCCCATACGTAACTGCTCAGAGCTGTAATGAGGGCTCCGTGTGCTAAGCATGGAAAAGCCTTCAGCACAGTGTGTGGTCACTGCAGCATGAGTACCTCAGGGTTCTCAATGCTGGTCACTGGATTAGCTCCCCTGACACCCCCTCCCTTGCCATTTAGACACAGACACATCTGCAGACACCAGCTGGAAATGCCACATCTCTGTCCCTGAGCCCACTGTTGCACCGTGCCTAAGAGTACCACTGCAGCTGGGCCTTCTGCTCTGTGTCCATTTTAACATCAACTTATTTAAAGGAAGATGCTGCCAAAATTGGCTCAGGAGAGTCCACTGAACCCTGAGAACCGGTGGGTAAAACTCACGGGTCAGAATAAAGACTCATCTGGGAGCCAGGGCTGGGCCATGAAGAGGCAGGTGAGGACTGGAGTGGCCAGGTTGCATTATTCTGTGAGGTCTTATTGTTTTTATGCTTTCAAAAGTACCTTTCTGTGGCCCATTATTTAGGGTAAATATGCCTTTGATTTCAACCTAGAAAAATATTAATAATAACAATTCTGTATTGAAGGACTGTGTGCAAAGTGCTTCATTAACATTCTTGACAGTTCCAATGCCACAGACCGTGTTCTGCAGGCAGGGCACGGAGTGGGGAGGATTTTGGCAGACCCAGACCTCAAAGCAGAGCTGCCTGACCCCTTCCTCTGACGTTAGTGGAGGTTATTGCCACCAGAGTTTGTTCCTCTGGCCCTCTTAGGTGGCCATACTGGTCAGGTAGGACGTGATATGGCAAAACTGGTCAAACTGGGATAAGGATATCTGAATTTCAGGGGAAAAAAAAAAACTGCTTTTGACAGAAACAGTGCTTCATCTCTTACCGGGCAGCAGTGCTTTGCTTATGGAGCCTGGACCATCCTCCTTCACCTGAACTTGAACCCTCCCTGAGGACAAAGCCTGAGCTTCCGTTCTCCAAGGCGCTCTCTGGAGGTCCCAGCTCTCTGAGCCACCACCTTCCTCCTGGCCGGTGCAACGTCTCACTTCCTCCTCTGATGCCGCCCCCGTGCTGTAGGCTCAGGCGCTCTCAGGCGCCTGCTCTGCCTGAGTGCTTGTGCTGTGTTCTCTTTGATGTGGTCTAGGCTGGGAGCAGGAGGGACACCAAACAAGAAATTCATCCAAGAGGCGGCTCTGGACCAGTCAGAGCTCCCAGTCAGGTAAAGCACGGACTTCGGGGACACTGGGTGCAGCTCAGATGCCCATGCGTCCCTGGGCACCCTAAACGCCAACCCATAGTACTGGAGTAGGACATGCAAAGCAAGCTATGACTCCTGGCCCCCCAACAGGCACTCATCACCCATGACCAAAGGCAAATAGGTACGCTAAGTTGGGGTGGTGAGCAGCTCTCGGGTGGGATAAGAATGACACGATTCTTAGACAAAAGAGAATTCCCAAGCTCATCGCCCTGCCAGGGCATGGTATGAGGAAGCCCCCTCACCTGCCTTCGCCCTTCTTCCGCACATGAGAGAGTTGCAGAGTGATTTCTTGAATAAGAAGACCCTTCGGATGTAGTTAAGTACAGACTAGAGGGAAGGTGTGGCTCACCACATCACTTGCTTGTTCTCGCATCTTAATTCTCAAGCTAATCCTCAATTTACACCCAGGCAATCTGGACCATTTAATTAAAAGAAAGTCTTAAAAAAAAAATAGGTCAATGGGCCTTTCTGAAATGTGGTCCCAGTGAAGCCAAAGGCTTGCCTTGGAATTTCCATGTGTCCCGGTGTTAATAGAATTTAGATCACACTGAGAATTTAGATGGCAGGAAAGGGAGGCTCCATGCTTTTCCCCTGACCCAATTCGAGAAGTAAAAATCGATCAGCAGACCAGCTGGGCCTGCAGACATAGACCGCAGCATGTGCATGGGCTGTTAAGAGTGTTATTCACAGCTTCTGGCAGAGGAGCCAGGCACTTCTCTGCATCCAGAGCTGCATGCTTGTGAAGAAGAAACCGCTGTCTTCATTACCTGCGTCTCGGGCCAGAGAGGTGGGTCATGGCCCCCAGGTCAAGGAGAAGCCGGATAGGAAATGCGCCAGTGTGAGGGAGAGTCTGAAACACCTGTCAGCTCCACTGCCTGGTAGCACCATCCAGGGACCTGTGAAGGAAGGGGGTGATACAGGGAGAGGAATTCTCGAGCCTCTCAGCTGTAGACATTTTCTGAGCTTCCTCTTTCACTTGCCAATGGGCTGGAAAAAGGAAATCTGCATTCCTAAGGTTTTTGAAAATTAAGGCCAATTTACATATCATAACTGCACATATCTTAATTGTACAGTTTGATGAATTTTGATAAAGGTACACATTCTTGCAGCCACCAGCCCAGTCAAGATCTACATTCCATGATCCCACAACATTCCCCGATGCCCCTTTTCCCGTGAATCCCCACGAGAACCAGCCAACATTCTGTTCTGCGTTCTCTCACCCCAGCATAGCTCTCCCTGCCCCAGAACTTCACCTACTGTGTACCCCTTTGTAAATGGCCTGGATTGCGCAGCCTATTGCTTTGAGATTCCTTCATGGTATTGTTATATTAGTAGTTTATTTTATTGCTGAGTATATGGTTATATGACCGTTACATGGTTATAACACAACTTGTTTAGCCATTCACCTTTTGATGGGCATGGAAAAAGAAAATTTAAAAGACTGAAGGAAAAAAATTACTTTAAGTCAGAATGAATACGTTAACGCCACAGATGTTTGCTAAATGTAAGCTCTATGCTTGGCACTGTGCTAGGCACCATGAATGCAGCTGTGGACAAAAATCACTGTGCCTGACCTTACTGAGACACAGATTACGAACAAGTCATCAGACGCACGGCCAAGATAATTTTAGATTGTGATAAATTCTATGCAGGCAATATTGTTATGGAAAATAAACCAAAGATTACATTTTTAGGACAGATACTTTAACATAGTTTATTTTTTGAATTCAAATTGCTATTAAGATCGTTAACCTGATAAAAGAATCATTTGCATCAGTTTGTGATTTTCTGCCTCAGAAAATACTCACTGACCAGTGAGGTGGGGGTACAGCGTGAAATCCAGATTCACTGCTGCCCCTTCCTCTGTTGTCCCGTGTTTTGCTAAACCTATTTCCTCCTAGTGTGTTACCGCTGGTGTCACAGGCACATTTGTGGTCTTTCAATGGAAGTGTCTTAAAAATAAGAACTTCGGTTCTAAGAAATAAAACCAACAAATGCATGTGCTGTGGTCTTTGAATTACTTCCTTCTAAAACAACCACCGCCCTCTGTCTCTTCAATACTCCTGATACAAATGTTTTCGAAGGAGGCTATTTTTCCCCTGTAAGCATGGGTGTTCTCTCTCAAGTTCTACAGTCTGCATTGTTAAGAAAGAAAGAGGAAGAGGGAGACACAGGGAGATACTTTGGCATTCTATAATAGAGTAGTTCATGGCACAATTAAAATGATGTAGTAGAACAGTAACATGATATGCTGAATTTAAATAACTAAAGCTGATTAAGGAGGACCTCAGAATTAAATGCTTGATGGAACTGACAGAACAAATCCAAGATGGCCTCTCCATGTTTCAGCTGAGAGATGGTGCCAACCATTGATATTTTCCAGGCAAATTTGTTGATAGATAAAACATTTTTATAGACTTTCCATTATTCCTTGTAGCCATCAGCTTTTAATTTTCTCTTTCTAGTTAATATACTTGTGTATAATTTAAACAGAAAACTGTTCTGTTTCATCATAAAAGATTTGCCTGTTATTTTGGGTGCGTAAATCAAGCAGACAGCACAACATTCTTGAACTTGTTTTTTAAGGCATTTGTTGACAACAACAGAAAAGAAGATCACAGACACCGCCAATAAGCGTGGACATCAATTATTTTTTAATTGTATAGGAGTACAGTACACTAATTAAAACTAGTATATCTTGCAATGCCAAAGGCAAAATTAATTATTAATTTTTATTAATATTCAGAAGTAGCACAAGGAATGCATTAATAAAGATTTGGTGGTTGTGACTGAGATCTTGTTTAGCTTTATATTTTAGAAGAAAAAAAAAAGGTTTGCTGGCTAGATCTGAATAAAGAAGCTTGCACTGGAGGGATGATCTTTATTGAAATGGAACATGCCCTCCAGAGTGGGTATTTAGTGACAGAAGATGAGATGTGGAGAGAGATTATGTGAAAACCCCAAAAGCTTGTCTATAATGGTTTGACTTGACAACTTCTACATTCACCTGTAAAATTGTTATTGTTACCTTAGATACTTTTGGTTATTAAACTGGATATTTTAGTTTAAGGCATCTTGAGTTGACATTTAATAATTCATTTAGGAGCCGTGCACAGAATATTATCCAGCTCACCAAATCTGAGATGAACAGAATTAGTTTTGTGCACTAAAAAGATTTTGACCAGAGTTTCTCCTTCTCTCCCTGGTCTTCTCTCCTCCTTTTCTTCTCTTCTCCTCCCCTCTGTCCTCTTCCTCTCCTCCTGTTTTTCTCTCCTCGTCTCCTCGCCAGAGGAATCTCTAAGGCTCTCTTGTTCTATTTGGCAAAGAGAGAAGCACATGCATGGTTTTAGGCTGCAGTCTTTAAGTCTACCAAGGTGCAGCCTTAAAACCAGGTGAGGTGTCCATGGATTGGTAACCCGGGTGTCCTTTAGTGCAAGCAACGGGTTCTCAATTTGTGCAGCCTCTGACTCGATATCCTTCATGTCTGCTTCCTTTAGAAGGAATTTTGCCTTTGTGAAGTCTGTACCCACTAAAACCTTCAATGAAACAAAGAAAATCTTGACACTATAATGGTGGGAAGGCTGTCTGTGGAAGGATAAGCTGCTTAGCCACAAGCTCTGAGATTCCCTAACACATGTCCGTCAGTCTCGGTGGAGTCAACAGACTCACACCCTCCTCTTCTTACTATTTGGGGATGCTCTGCCTCACCCAGCCCAATGCTGCATGTTCGCAAATCTTCAAGGGTGAAAAGGAGAGGAACAGAGCATTCACAGCTACAATGAAGCTACAAGCAGCAGTAGGCAACACTGTATGGTATAGCATATGCACAGTTCATGCCTTCCCTTCGCACCTCGGAATACACCAGGACTCCCCGCCAAGCTCAAGCTGTCACCATTCTCATGGGAATGCAGCTCTCTGAAGAATCACTTCTTCCACCTGACGGTCCACCTTCCAGAACGCCGCTTCTGGGAAACAGCATTAGGCCAGACTGAGAAGGCATGTGTTCTGTCAGATGTGTTGGAAATTTGCCTTAGGAAAAACAGGAGGAAAGGTGGGTCTGACTTCACACTGGCAACCTCTGGCTTAGACTCACATGCCTCAGGGTAGAGGTGGCCATGCATTCGGAATCAGCGTGGTCTAAATAAATGTCTCATTCATGCCACTAGCGTCCAGAGGGAGATGAAGGAGGTGGCTTCATCATGCCAGGGTGGGTGATGTATCAGCTGCCTCCAGGGGATGCCAGAGGTGGCTAGGTAACTCCAGGCCCTCACCTCTAGGGCTTTAGATGCTTAGTGATGCATATTGAGAGACAGTGTTGCCTGTCTTGCTTTTAAGCCCTCAAAAATCGCACAGATGGATGTTGCAGTGTATGCCAGTTGTTAGGGAGATACTGTGATGATTTGATTTTTTAGAAAAGGCAATTTTACTTATTTATCCAACCACAAACACTTATTGAGTATTTACACTATTCAGGGGCTTATTAGACCCTGAGAATTCAGAATGAAAAAAGGAAGGTGAGTATATTAGTTACCTCTTGCTACGCAACACACAACTCCCAAACTCAGGGATTTAAGCAGCAATTACGCATTATTAGCATGCATGGGGGGTAGCTGGGGTTTGCCTGGTCTAGAACAGGTTGGACTAGGCAGCTCTGCTGTGACTTTGGGGTGCTGAGCTATCTGGTATGGCTCTTCCCACCTGTCTCTCATGCTTCCTGGGTGAGAGAGCTAACGGGGGCATGCCCCCCTCATACCAGAGCACAAGAGGGTCAGCAGAAACCTGCAGGCTTCCTAAGGCCTAGTCTCAGAACAGATACACTCTCATTTCCATCCACATGCCATTGGCTAAAAGCAGATCATGTAGCCAGTCTCAGAGCTAAGAGGCGGAGAAGCGTGTTCTGACCACCCACAGTGAGGCCACGGCAAGGGTGTGGATGCAAGTGAGTATGATGGAGATCAGCAATTAAATATACCATGATAAGGTGTCATGTTATATTATCCATGCTCCTGAGAGCCCCCAAACTGGTGACTTCTGCCCTGGAAGATTTGGAAAAATAACTCCTGTGTTTTCCTTCATTCCATTGTTCCTATAGGAGGAGAGGTACCTCAACTTCTGGAAAGGGTGGAAGAGTCTGTTGCCCCTGGCGGATTAAGTTATGAATGGTTCACGACTTTCTGTGGTCTGCCCTGATTTTCCCCATGGAGACTGTTATCCTTGCAGGGTAAGGGTGCTCTTGGATCCTGCTGTCATGTGGCAACTACATCATCTCACTGCAGATATAAGTCCTGGCTCTGTCCTGCCCTCAGGAACAGTAGGAAAAAATACCACCTTGGCTTGGGAGCAGCTGGCCAGGTATGTGGCCAGAGGCTCACCTGAGGGAGACAGGGAGCCTCATGTCGTCTCCCAGTGCAATCCAGCTCAGCGAACAAGTGTGCTGATGTTTGAATCCCTCCCTGATCCTTGGGTCTTCTTATCATTTGTTTGAAGACTTAAAAGGGAAGGGCTTGGATTAGCATTTCAGAAGTCCTCCAAAATGATAGACTGTACCCTTGTAGAGCTCCTAAGGTGGTACGGGGCCTGCCCGGGAAGGATGCATGGCTCCAGGATCTTTACAGCCCTACACACAGAATACTCTCTCTTAGTGGGGCTCCCTAAGATTCTGCATTCCCCTCTTCTCCCCACCCCAAAAGTTTCCCAGTTACTCTCCTCATTGACTAGTGTGGTATATCTCCAGCTCCATGTCACCAGATAATGAACAGGAAATACTTATACAGGCTATACAGTAGAGATTTAACAATGATCCAAGAAAGTAGATCAGTTAGACAAATCAGGCCCAGCGTTCTTTTTGGCTTTCTAAACCTTTGTCTGTGTTTTTCCATGTATGTGGATCCTAGTAATCCAAGTCAACATTTTACCCTTCACTTTTGCTACCCACGTCCCAGCTCTTCCATGCACTAGCTCTGTGAACTTGTGTAAATTACTTGCCCTTTCTAAACCTCAGTCTCCTCATCTATAACATGCAGATGGAAGTAGGACCTGCCCCTTCACAGGGTTGTGACTGTCAGCAAGACTTAGTCAAAGGGAAGAACTTAGCCCAGTGTATGGCACACAGGAGGCACTCTGTGCAGAACGGCCATTCATTTCTTTATCAACCTAGAGCACACACTCTGAGTTAGTGGCTGGCAGACCCAAGTTGCATCCTCCTTTGTGCAGATGTGAGTCCTGTTAATCTTGGTCTTTCATCTTTACTTACAGCTATGTGACGCTGATTCTCAAAGCAGATTTGGAGGAAGATTTGTTTCCATAAATCATGTTTATATGTTCTTGAGGCTTTGTTTACTGGATTAGGGACAAGTTGAGGGCATTAGGGTACAAGTCTGTTCAGATGGGTGGAGGAGGGAAAAAGCTAGGGGGAGTTGTTTGATATATGCAAAGGTGGGAGCTGACCCAAGAATCTGGCTTCAAGGTCAAATGAAGGACTACTTCACTGCATGAGGGACAGCCCTGAAGTGGAGCTGTGGAGCTGGGTAAGGGTTCTTTTCGTAGATCCTACAGTCGTGCAAGTCCATGACAGCCTCACCTTGAGCACATCAAGAGCTTCTGGCAGGAGGATCTCTGATACCTGACATTAAAAGCCTGAGCGTGTCATGTTGGCAGTGGCTGTGCAGATAGCACAGAGCCTCAGAAGTTGTACAGCTGTTTGAAATCAGATGTTGTCTAAGAGAGGTTATTAAACTTACTCTGAACTGCTTACCCTCTGCAAGAGCTAGAAGAGCTCCTTTTAAAACCAGTGAGGAAGAGTTTTCTCACAGGGGCTTTTTGTGCAACCTGCAGAGACAGAGCAGGTCCTGAAGATGCAGAAACTTATCTAGTTTGGTCCTTTGTTTAAGCAAAGCATGGGACGGTGTCTAGATTGGCTTGAATAAATTTCAGAGTCATTGAAAGCCTCTGAACCAGGCTTCTGGCCAGTGAGCATTAACCTGGGGCCACACAGGATTTTTTTTTTAACCGTCAAACTATTCCACTTTAGCTATAGACTCATATACAGATAAATTCCTATTTTATTTTTTGTCAGAACTCATTTTACTTGTCACCTCCTCTGTAACGCCTGCTCCAATAACCCCACCGGTCACCTCCACATGAATACCAGCCCCATCCCTTATTCAGACTTTCATGGCATGATCCAGCTTCATGATTATGGGGAATTCACTGGGTTCCCTGAGTAGAAGACCATCAGCATCCTGAGATTAGATCTGCATCCTCTTTTTTCTATATTCCCAGGGCTTTGCAGACACTGGCTCTGAGACAGCTTTATTAAATGTGGACTGAGCTGAAATAACACAATTAACACAGGTTTAATCATGAGAGGAAGTCATTGTATTGGGTTGACCACTCAACAACTTAACCACCTGGTTAGAACAAGTTGCCTAATTTTAGATTCTTACACACAATTGATAACAGATTCATACTAAGAATTGAGAGAGGTATCTTTGCTCTTTGTAGGGACACGAGAGAAGCCTCATTCATTTATTCAACTAATAACTATTGGTCATCTGCCATGTGTAAGGCCCTGGCACTAATGACAGGTTCACCACTAGTACTGGTATCACTAGCCACTAGTGTGTATGTGCATCTGCAAACAAAATAGATAAAATTCCTTGCTCTCATGGAGCTTAAATTTTAACTACAGAGGCACAGACAAAAACAACAAATTACCAGGCAGGTCAGATGGTATTAAGGGCTGTAAGAAAAATAAAGCAAGGTGGGGTTCTAGAGGGTGCCATGGGGATTATTAGAATATTAAATAGGTGGTTAAAGGGGCCTCACATAGGCTGTGCCATTTGAGCAAAAAACATAAAGGAGTGAGGAAACTGGCCATACAGGTATTTGGGGGAAGAGCATTTCATGAAGAAACAGCAGGCCTATGCAACAGCTAAAAGAAATATTCAAGAAATATTTTGGGGCAGAAGGAAAATAACAACAAATTGAAAATCAGATCTATAAAAAGGAAGATGGAGTACCAGAAATGGTAAACAGGTGAGAAATAATGCAATACATTTTAAATATATATCTTTTTAAGGATATTGATAGAGATTGAGATTAAGGCACAGATACAGATATAGATAACAATGTCAAAATATCTATAGAATTAAAATCTATGGTCCCATCAGCACAAGGGATGGGAAGATTGGAAGGAGAAAATGGAAGTATACTATTTTAAGGCTCCTGTATTATACATAAAGTGGCATAATATAGTTTGAAAGTAGCCTGTAATGAGATATCACCTCACACTAGTCAGAATGACCACTATCCAAAAGACAAGAAATAACAGGTATTGGCAAGGATGTGGAGAAAAGGCAACTTTCCTGCACTTTTGGTGGGAATGTAAATTGGTTCAGTCTCTGTTAAGTATGGAAGGGCCTCAAAAAACTAAGACCAGAAATGCCATATGACCCAGAAATTCCATTTCTGGGAACTTATCTGAAGAAAAAAAAAATCACTGATTCAAAAAGATATATGCACTGTTATGTTTATTGCTACATTAGTTACAATGTACAATTATTTGCCAAGAAATGGAAGCAAGTGAAATGTCCATTAATAGATGAATGGATGAAGCAGATGTAATACAGATATACAATGGAATATTATTCAGAAGAAAAGAAGCAGTAAAAAAGAAATCTTGCCATTTGCAACAACATGGCTGGACCTAAATGATATTAAGCTAAATGAAATAGGCCAGGCAAAAAAAGACAAGTATATGATTTTACTTATATGTGGAATCGAAAACAAAACAAATGAACAAAACAGAAATAGACTCATACACAGAGACCAAACACAAAACAAAACAAATGAATAAAACAGAAACAGACTCTTATACACAGAGACTACTATGGGGTAGAGGTTGAGGTGGGTGGATGAAATAGGTGAGGGGGATAAAGAGGCACAAAATCTCAATTATAATATAAATTAGTCATGGGGATAAAAGTACAGCATAGAGAATACAGTCAATAATACTGTAATATATTTATATGTTGACAGTAACCACACTTAATGGGGTAGCATTTAATAATCTAGATAACTATTGAATCACTATGTTGTATATTTGAAGCTAGTATAATATTGTATACCAACTATGCTTCAATTAAAGAAGGAAATAAAATTCCACAAAAGAGCCAAGAGGTAAAGATACACCTGACAAACCATTAGTAATCACTGTAAAAATGAACAAAAAGATTTACCTAATAAGCTTTTTTTAGATAAGAAAATGGAATCTAAAAAATTAACTGATTCAAAAATAGGTGGAAAAAGAGGGAAAGAAACAAAAAAAATATGGGAGAAATATCAAACAAATAGCAGCATGGTAAACTTAAACTCACCATATTAATAACTAATTAAATGTAAATGGCCTAAAATATCAATTAAAAACACAGAGATTATCAGACTTGATGAAAAAGTAATATCTAACTATATGATTAATGTTTCCATGTGGAAATTCCTTCTCAGTAGTTTCAGGAAATTTATATATTTCTACAAATTATGATACTAATAAGTAACAGTCAAGAAATTGGAAAAAAGAAAAAATACAGATCAGGAATCCACTGAAGCCAGCTCAAAAGCAAGGACAGGAAACAGGGGCATGCAGAGTAGAGAGTTAATGTAAGCAAGGATGGAACCAGGGAAGTAGCAGGTAGGAGAGAAGCAGCTAGAATCTAATCAGTTAGTCATAATTGTTGTCATGTTGTAAATTTGTGTTTGTGACCCTGTCTTCTACTAATAGTGAATCATTCTTGCCGATAGAATAGCTATTAATAAGTTTATATACATGGTACTTTTCAAAAATGATTTTTACCCTTTATTTTGTCAGTATGGTGAGTTACATTGGTTGATTTTTGAATAGCATATTTTTTTTGCTTTATTTAAGTATATGTTTTATAGTTGTATACAATATTACATTGGTTTAAAGGATATGATGCAGTGATTCAGCAGTTACACATATTATTAAATCCTTACCCCAATTAGGGTAATTACTATCTGACAACACAGAAAGATGTTACAGAACAATTGGCTATATTCACCATAATGTACTTCCATCCCCATGACCAGCCTATATTATGATTGAGATTTTGTGCCTCCTTATCTCCCTCATTCATTCCACCCACCCACCCTAACCCTTTCCCCATGGTAACTATCAGTCACTTCTCAGTGTCTACAAGTCCACTGCCATTTTGTTCATTTTATTTTGTTTTGTTTTTAGATTTGACATGTAAGTGAAATCATATGCTATTTGTCTTTCTTTGCCTAGTTTATTTTACTTAGCATAATACTCTCTAGGTTCACAAAAATAAACTCAAAATGGATTAAAGGCCTAAATATAAGACACGAAACCATAAAACTCTTAGAAGAAAACATAGGCAAAAATCTCTTGAACATAAGCTTGAGCATTTTTTTTCTGGACATGTCTTTCAGGCAAGGGAAACAAAAACAAAAATGAATAAGTGAGACTACATGGTACATTTTGCATAAATCCTATGAGTGGTGTTTCAAGACATGTATTTAATGAAAATTAAGTCCATAAATTGCCATTTTTAGCACATGAGCCTGTGCAGTGCTATTAACCTTAGTAATGTAATTTTACGTTGACATTAGTAATGTCAATGCTACATTATTTAAATACTAAATCAAAATATTTGTTAGCATTTTCCAATGTTTAATAATATAACTATAGGCTATAGTTATTTGTAAATACTTCAAAGAATAAATACAAAGAGGAGTATGATGTAGATTACTCCTAAATAAAATTAGAAACAAATCTAAAATCTGAGTTAGCAAAAGGAATATCAATTCCAATGGCAAAACTAAAATCAAGGCAAGAAAACAAAATATTTTTGTTGTTAGAAAAATAAATAACCTTTAAGAAGGAACATGTACCCTAATGCCCAATTTATAAATGCTTTTTGATATACTCTTAATAATGTAACCAATATCAAAGCAAAAATAAAGGAATTTTTCTACATTTGTAATATTTGTCATAAAAAAGGTAAATACTATGCATAAAACAATTCATGCTTTGTGTGTTTTAAAATTTTTTAAGAATAATACCTTAAGATATTAAATTTTCTTGTATTATTTTTCAAATTTGTAAATGATTTTAAAAATTTTGCTATTATTAATATACAATCACATGAGCAACGTTGTGGTTACTAGATTCCCCCCATTATCAAAGTCCCCACCACATACCCTATTACAGTCACTGTCCACGAGCGTTGTAAGATGCTGTAGAGTCACTACTTGTCTTCTCTGTGCTATACTGCCTTCCCCGTATGACACCCCCCTACATTATGTGTGCTAATCGTAATGCCCTTTTTCCCCCTTATCCCTCCATTCCCACCCATCTTCCTCAGTCCCTTTCCCTTTGGTAACTGTTAGTCCATTCTTGGGTTCTGTGAGTCTGCTGCTGTTGTACTCCTTCAGTTTTTTCTTTGTTCTTATACTCCATAGATGAGTGAAATCATTTGATACTTGTCTTTCTCTGCCTGGCTTATTTTACTGAGCATAATACCCTCTAGCTCCATCCATGTTATTGCAAATGGCAGGATTTGTTTTCTTCTTAGGGCTGAAAATATTCCATTGTGTATAAGTACCACATCTTCTTTATCCATTCATCTATTAATGGACACTTAGGTTGTTTCCATTTCTTGGCTATTGTAAAAAGTGCTGCAATAAACGTAGGGGTGCATCTGTCTTTTTCAAACTGGGCTGCTGCATTATTAGGGTAAATTCCTAGGAGTGGGATTCCTGGGTCAAATGGTATTTCTATTTTGAGATTTTGAGGAACCTCCATACTGCTTTCCACAATGGCTGAACTAATTGACATTCCCACTAGCAGTGTAGGAAGGTTCCCCTTTTTTTTGAGGAACCTCCATACTGCTTTCCACAATGGCTGAACTAATTGACATTCCCACCAGCAGTGTAGGAGGGTTCCCCTTTCTCCACATCCTCGCCAGCATTTGTTGTTGTTTGTGTTTTGGATGTTGGCCATCCTAACTGGTGTGAGGTGATATCTCATTGTGGTTTTAATTTGCATTTCTCTCATGATTAGCAATGTGGAGCATCTTTTCATGTGCCTGTTGGCCATCTGAATTTCTTCCTTGGAGAAGTTTCTGTTCAGTTCCTCTGCCCATTTTTTAATTAGCTTATTTGCTTTTTGTTTGTTGAGGTGCATGAGCTCTTTATATATTTTGGATGTCAACCCCTTATTGGATATGTCATTTATGAATATATTCTCCCATACTGTAAGATGCCTTTTTATTCTATTGATGGTGCCCTTTGCTGTACAGAAGCTTTTTAGTTTAATATAATCCCACTTGTTCATTTTTGCTTTTGTTTTCCTTGCCCAGGGAGATATGTTCATGAAGAAGTTGCTCATATTTACGTCCAAGAGATTTTTGCCTATGTTTTTTTCTAAGAGTTTTATTGTTTCATGACTTACATTCAGTTCTTTGATCCATTTTGAGTTTACTTTTGTGTATGGGGTTAGACAATAATCCAGTTTCATTCTTTTACATGTAGCTGTCCAGTTTTGCCAACACCAGCTTTGAAGAGCTGTCATTTCCCCATTGTATATCCATTGCTCCTTTATCATATATTAATTGACCATATATTCTTGGGTTTATAACAGGGCTCCCTAGTCTGTTCCATTGGTCTAGGGGTCTGTTCTTGTGCCAGTACCAAATTGTCTTGATCACCATGGCTTTGTAGTAGAGCTTGAAGTCAGAGAGAGTAATTCCCCCCTCTTTATTCTTCCTTCTCAGGATTGCTTTGGCTATTTGGGGTCTTTGTGGTTCCATATGAATTTTAAAACTACTTGCTCTAGTTCATTGAAGAATGCTGGTGGTATTTTGATAAGGATTGCCCTGAATCTATAGATTGCTTTAGGCAATATGGCCATTCTGACAATATTAATTCTTCCTCTCCATGAGCACGGGATGGGTTTCCATTTATTGGTATCTTCTTTAATTTCTCTCATGAATGTCTTGTAGTTTTCAGAGCATAAGTCTTTCACTTCCTTGGTCAGGTTTATTCCTAGGTATTTTATTCATTTGGATGCAATTGTGAATGGAATTGTTTTCCTGATTTCTCTTTCTGCTAGTTCAACGTTAGCATATAGAAATGCAACAGATTTCTGTGTATTATTTTGTATCCTGCAACTTTGCTGAATTCAGATATTAGATTTAGTAGTTTGGCAGTGGATTCTTTAGGGTTTTTTATGTACAATATCGTGTCATCTGCAAACAGGTACAGTTTGACGTCTTCCTTACCAATCTAGATGCTTTTATTTCTTTGTGTTGTCTGATTGCCGTGGCTAGGACCTCTAGTACTATGTTGAATAAAAGTGGGAAGAGTGCGCATCCTTGTCTTGTTCCCGATCTTAGAGGAAAAGCTTACAGCTTCTTACTGTTCAGTATAGTGTTAGCTGTGGGCTTATCATATATGGCCTTTATGATCTTGAGGTACTTGCCCTCTATACCCATTTTGTTGAGAGTTTTTATCATGAATGGATGTTGAATTTTGTCGAATGATTTTTCCACATCTAAGGAGATAATCATGTGGTTTTTGTCCTTATTTTTGTTGATGTGGTGGATGATGTTGATGGATTTTCAAATGTTGTACCATCCTTGCATCCCTGGGATGAATCCCACTTGATCATGATGGATGATCTTTTTGATTTATTTTTGAATTTTGTTTGCTAACATTTTGTTGAGTATTTTTGCATCTATGTTTATCAGGGATATTGGTCTGTAATTTTCTTTTTTTGTGGTGTCTTTCCCTAGTTTTGGTATTAGAGTGATGTTGGCCTCGTAGAATGAGTTTGGGAGTATTCCCTCTTCTTCTACTTTTTGGAAAACTTTAAGGAGGATGGGTATTAGGTCTTCACTAAATGTTTGATAAAATTCAGCAGTGAAACCATCTGGTCCAGAGGTTTTGTTCTTAGGTAGTTTTTTGTTTACCAATTCAATTTCATTGCTGGTAACTGGTGTGTTCAGATTTTGTTTCTTCCTGGGTCAGTCTTGGAAGGTTGTATTTTTCTAGAAAGTTGTCCATTTCTTCTAGGTTATCCAGTTTGTTACCATATGATTTCATTTTCTTGAAGAACCAGCTTCTGCTTTCACTGATTCTTTCTATTGTTTAATTCTCAATTTTATTTATTTCTGCTTTAATCTGTATTATGTCCTTCCTTCTATTGATTTGGGCCTCATTTGTTCTTCCTTTTCTAGTTTCATTAATTGTGAGTTTAGACTGTTCATTTTGGACTGTTCTTCTTTTCTGAGGTAGGCCTGTATTGCAATATATTTCCCTCTTAGCACGGCCTTCACTGCATCCCACAGATTTTGTGGTGTTGAATTATTGTTGTCATTTGTCTCCATATATTGCTTGATATTTGTTTTTATCTGGTCATTGATCCATTGATTATTAGGAACATGTTATTAAGCCTCCATGTGTTTGTGGGCTTTTTCATTTTCTTTGTGTAATTTATTTCTAGTTTCATACCTTTGTGATCTGAGTAGCTCGTTGGTACAATTTCAAAAATTTTGAATTTACTGAGGTTCTTTTTGTGGCCTAATATATGATCAATTCTTGAAAATGTTCCATGTGCACTTGAGAAGAATGTGTATCCTGTTCCTTTTGGATGGAGTGTTCTGTAGATGTCTGTTGGGTCCATCTGTTCTAATACGTTGTTCAGTGCCTCTCTCTCTTTATTTATTTTCTGTCTGGTTGATCTGTCCTTTGGAGTGAGTGGTGTGTTGAAGTCTCCTAGAATGAATGCATTGCATTCTATTTCCCCTTTTAATTCTGTTAGTATTTGTTTCATATATGTAGGTGATCCTGTGGTGGGTGAATATATGTTTATAATAGTTATACCCTCTTGTTGGACTCATCCCTTTATCATTATGTAATGTCCTTCTTTGTCTCTTGTGACTTTCTTTGTTTTAAAGTCTATTTTGTCTGTACTGCAACTGCTCTTTTTTCTCCCTATTAGTTGCATGAAATATCTTTTTCCATCCCTTTACTTTCAGTCTGTGTATGTCTTTGGGTTTGAAGTGAGTCTCTTGTAGGCAGCATATGCATGGGTCTTGCTTTTTTATCCATTCAGTGACTCTTCATCTATTGATTGGTGCATTCAGACCATTTACATTTAGGGTGATTATTGATAGGTATGTACTTATTGCCATTGCAGGCTTTAGATTTGTGGTTACCAAAGGTTGAAGGGTAATTCCCTTACTATCTAACAGTCTAATGTAACTCACTTCGTATACTATTACAAACATAACCTAAAGATTTTTTTTCTTCCTCCTCCATTCTTTGTATGTTTTGAATCATATTCTGCACTTTTGGTCTATCCCTTGGATAACATCTATTTAGTCTTAGGAATACTTCCATGTACCGGAGTCCCTCCAAAATGCACTGTAGAGGTGGTTTGTGGGAGGTAAATTCTCTCAGCTTTTGCTTATCTGAAAATTGTTTAATCATTCCTTCAAATTTAAGTGATAACCTTGCCAGGTAGAGTATTCTTGGTTCGAGGCCCTTCTGCTTCATTGCATTAAATATATCATGCCCACTACCTTCTGGACTGTAAGGTTTTTGTTGAGAAATCTGATGATAGCCTGATGGGTTTTCCTTTGTATGTGATCTTTTTTCTCTGTGTAGGAGCTTTTAGAAGTCTGTCTTTATCCTTGATCTTTGCCATTTTAATTATTACATGTCTTGAGGTTGTCTTCCTTGGGTCCCTTGTGTTGGGAAATCTGTGCACCACCATCGCTTGAGAAATTATCTCCCTCCTCAGATTGGGGAAGTTTTCAGCAATTACCTCTCAGTGACACTTTCTATCCCTTTTTCTCTCTCTTCTTCTTCTGGTACCCCTATTATGCAAATATTGTTCCATTTGGATTGGTCACACAGTTTTCTCAATATTCTTTCATTCTTAGAGATTCTTTTTTCTCTCTGTGCCTCCACTTCCTTGTATTCCTCTTCTCTAATTTCTATTCCATTTACCATGTCTTCTACTACATTTAATCTGCTTTTAAGTCCCTCCATTGTATGTTTCATTTCAGATATGGAATTTCTTAATGATTGAATCTTCATGTTAAATTGATTCCTGTGTTCTTGAATATTTTTCGGTACCTACATAAGCATGTTTATGATTTTTATTTTGAACTCTCTCTCAGGAAGATTGGTGAGTTAAGTCATCTGGCCCTTTTTCTGGGGTTTGTGAGATTTTGTTCTGAACCATATTCTTTTGACATTTCATATTTCTGTGTGATGCCCACTAGTGCAAAGAAACTCCAGTCTCTGGAGCTGCTCCGCCCCTAGAATGAGGTTGGGGGTCGTAGGGGAGCAGAGCTGGTGCCTGGGAGGAGGAAAGATCTGTTTCTTGACTCCCGTCTGCCTTACCTGTCTCCAATATCACAACCAGTGGGCCTAGCACACAGGTGTTAGCCTCTGTGCTTGGCGTCTCTAGCTGTTGTAGGTGAGGCCTCTCTCTGGCTGGCCTGATGCCAGAGCAGTGACTGCTAGTTTGCAAGCCAGTGCTGTCAGGCCAGGAGGAAGGCTCCTCAGGCTGCATGTCACAGTGGGGGGCCTCGGAGCTGAGTAGCCCACCAGGGTAGAGGAGCGCCTGAAGCTCCCCAAAGTTCCCAATCTGCTGGGCAGAGCGTGCCCAGACAACCTTGTCCCCCTATCCCTTCTCCCATGCAGCAAGCTCTGTGCAAACCCTGTGCCTTCAGCAGCCCTCACTGCTCGGAAGCCTCTCAGACCGCCTGCTTTTCCCTTGTCTCAGATTGGCTGGGTGTGGATCCCGTCCTCCAGAAATGGCCAGAATCTGTCTCTCAAGCACTTTGCCTGTCCCAGCTCCCCATCCTCCAGAGCACCACACAATGTAGTTTTCTTCTCACAAAGCAGATCTGCAGGGCGAGATGTTCAGTCCCAATCCTCCCCTCCCTCCCCCGCTGTTTCTCTTCCTCCTGCAGGTGAGCTGGGGTGGGGGAAGGCTTGGGTCCCACCTGATCAAGGCCTTCGTACATTACCCTGTTTTATGAGGTTTACAGTGTTCGTGAGATCTGTATGCCGTCAGCTGCAGCCTTCTTTCCTGTTGCTGTTTTAGGGTTCGTTGTATTGACTATATTTTCACCCTATCTGTGGTTTTGGGAGGAGTTCTCTGTCTCACCTCTCACACTGCCATTAGAATCCCAATCCTGTAAATTATTTTTATGTGGCATTTATTTTGTTTTAATATTCCCTTTCAAAATAGTTTCTATTAGCAAGTGTCTATATGAGGTAGTGATAATTCCTATGAATTATTGAAAAAATATTAATATGTACTTAAGCAAAAAATGTATTATTAAAAATATAGGATAACATGATTAAAGAAATTCTCAAGAATTTCTTGAAATTCTATTTCTTGTTCCAGAAAGCCAAAGATTAATATCTATCTATAAGAAACCTACTTTTAAAATGACAAAAATAGTTTAACATAAAAATATAGAAAATGTACACTATGCAAAAAGTAATTAAAAAGAGACTTACAGGACTATATTAATATAAACTTCAGTATAAAAGTAGACTTTACTGCAAGGATTATTACCAGAGATAAAGAGGAAGTTCTTAATGATACAATGCTGAAATCTTCCAAAAACATAGACAAATACGTATGTACCTAAAAAATAGATCCTCAAAATACATAAAGTAAATACTGGTCGAATTAAAAGAAAAAAATGACAAAAACAAAATATAGTTGAAGATTTCAGCACTCTCAGTAACTGATGGAACAAGTACAATATGTATACATTTAAAATCATTTGTAATACTATCAATCAATGGAACTTAATTGACATTTATTGAACGTTTTGCCCAATAGCAACAATACATTTCTTTTCAAAGTTGGGTAAAAAGGGGATTTGGTCCAATTCCCATGCAACCATACTCCATTAGCTATCTCTAAAATTCTGTAGAATTTTTACCAACATAGGCAACATGTCAAGCCATTAAAAATGTGTGAATAAATTTAAAAGACTTGAATCATGTAGGATATATTTCTAGTATAATAGAAATCAATAATAAAAGGACATCTGAAAAAGTCTCAAACATTTGGGAAAGGTATTTCTGAGAAATTCAGAGATCAAAAAAGAAATCACAAGAGAAAAATCTAAAATAATTTCAACTGAATGAATATGAAAACATAACATCCCACATTTATCAGATGTAGCTAAAGCAGTTATTTAGAGGACAATGTATAGCTTTAAATGTTTATTTTAGAAAAAACATTTAAAGTAAATATCTAAGCTTGTAATTTATGAAGATAGAAATAAGTATAAGGAAAGAAATAATAAAAAGCAGAAATCTATAAAAGTAGAAATATATAAACTGCAGGAATAAAGATCAATGAAGCCAAAAATTGTTGTTTGAGTAGATAAAATCAATAAACCATCTAGACAGGCTCATCAAGATGAAAAAGAAGACACAGATAAGCAATAATAGAAATGAAAGAGGGGACATCACACAGATCCTACAGACATTTAAAAGATAACAAAGAAATATTATGAGCAATTTAATGTAAATTTCAACAATTTAGAGGAAGTGAAAGACATTAAAAGATATAAATTACCAAAGCTGACACAGAAGAAATAGAAAATTTAAATAACCCTGTACTATACATGAACAACAAAAAGAAATCTTCTCACAATGAGAGCTACAAATGCAGATAGATGGCTTCACTAGCGAATTCAAACATTTAAAGAAGTAGTGTTGCATCTTGCTTGGGAGCTAACTTCTAATGTCAGCATATATTTGCAAAGGATTTAAGCTCCAATAAATCATCATTATCTGATTAGAAATCAAAACAGACTAATTAAAGATAAAAAAATTACCAAAAATATTTTGAGTAACCTTTATATCCAGAAGGTCTGTAGAGGCAGAATTAGAAATTGTTTGACTGAAAAAGATGTGCCATCACTCCTAAGAGGCACTGTGGTCATGACTGTTGAGTCCAGAGATTATGGCCCTACTGCCAACACCATAGACCCTACATACCCATCCCTCATGTTCTCACTATCTTATTGGTGCCTCACGAAAGAAGATGGGGGCGCTTTCTGCCACTACCCTCTGTGGAGTCTGCACAATACATACTTCAATGTTTTATTAAGGTTTATTCAAAGACCCATGTTCTTGTGCCCTATTTCAAGAGAGGCTCAGAAAATATATTTTCGTTTCAACCTCCATGGAGGCAGGTGGCCTCTGGCTCATAAAAGTGGAGAACAGCTCACACATGGAAAGGGGCATCACATGCTGAGGCAATTGTAATATCATATCCCTAATAACGCATATAGGTGTAAAAAAATGTCTGGTCAAAACCATCCTTAAAAATCTCTTAAATGGTCTAGTTGTGTGCCCCTGTACAGATATGCCAGTTTTCAGTAAGTTCAACAGTGCCAGTTTTTTCTCCAGAGTTGGAATAAATTTTTCTACTTCAGTTGAGCAGCAGATGATGTAACTGGATTACTTAAGAGGCCACATAATGTTCAAATATATATATTTAAGTATATTTTTTATTTTTAAACTAGAATGGCAAGATGCTCACAACCAAATGAGGGGATGGCAAACACTAAAATTACTTTTTTTCTCCTGTTCTTTTCTTCTGCTGCACCACCTCCCAGCCTCACTCTTTCTTCTTCCTCCTCCTCCAACTCTCTTCCTTCTCCTAAGCAAATAATCCCTTTAGTTTGATGCTTATATGATGGAACTCAGCTGTTTTGCTGCAGCTCCCTGACAGCTGGAGCAGAGATTTTCACCAACAACTTTCTTACATCACTCTTACATCAAGTCCTTACACTTAGGCAAGCTGAAGCCCCTGAGGTGCAGAACTTGCCTTAGGTAACAGGGCATGGCTGTGGTCATCAGTACAAGAACACAGACTTGTTTCCTAATACATCTTCTTGTACATATTTTCATACCTTCAAGAGTCCATACTTTCAGAAAGGGGGTTGGACTCTCTTGGCATCAAGAGTTCAACAAAGCCATTGTTCTGAACTGTTGCCTGCTTCCCAACTCTGTGATAAGAATATCCTAGAAACTGGGTTTTTCTATAAAAAACCATTTCCCCACGTGGACTGTGTACATTCTGCCTCAAATTTTCTTTGGCAGTTTGACAGTTTAAAAATACTTGAGTATCTCTTTCATGTTGTTTCTCCTCACTGTAGAACTGCATTTTTCACTTGTATTTCCTCCAGGAATGGTCTCACTCCCTGATGGAGCAACCCACCACGCCTTTCCTCTTACTCTCCTAATTTCTGATTTTCTTGCCTCCTTTTCATTGGCAACATCTTTTCAAACTCCATGCTTGAATTTTTTCTCTTCAAACCAACTCCAAAGTGTGAAGAAGGAGCTCAAATCTCTTTCTTCATGTCTTTCACAAGCCCTTAATTAGATTCAAATATGAAAACTTAAGTCCAAAGCATCTGGAAAATAATCCCTCGTCCCATTTTCCTGAAAAATGTATCAGCTGGACCACAACTTTGTGTGGGGTTGATGTGAAAAAAGACATAGTGTGTTGAAAGATCTGGAGGTTGACCTGAGTACTAGTTTGAAATTTCTGACACTATAATGACTTCTTTTTTTTTTTCCTTTCTGGGATTCAGAGGATTGAGTTCATTGTAATCCTCAATTTACAGCATATTTTCAACATTGATCTCTGCAAGATCCCTTTTTCATTTGCCTATTTATTTATTCTCTTTTAACCCTATCCCCTTACCCACTGAGGCAACCACTACAGTGTGCTCAATGCTATCTGTTCATGACAAGTACATACTGTTAGTGTGAATGCATTTTAATGTACATAAATGTTAAGATTCATATTGCTTTGGGCACATATATCCATTGCTTTGGATCACTACACATTTCCACTGTTTACTTATCTTCCCAGCGCTAGACATATAGGCTCCGAACTTCTGCCCCCCAGTTAGTAGCGTGGCTAACATCTGTGTGTCCATTATAATTGTCTGAGTACTTCTTTGGGAAGTGGATCCAGAAGAGAATTCCTGGATCCCAGAGCACAGTGGTTGCTGTGCAGGCCACTCCAACCCCAAGGGATCCTCAGCTGCTGCCAGTGGGTCTCAGCTGAGTCCCTTTTCAGGGGACTAAGAGAGCTGCCTCACTCCAGGTGCCGGCTCCTCCCTCCCCCACCGTTGTCTCAGGCGGGACAGCTCTGAAAGACCATCCAGCCCCAGAGTCTCTGGAGGATAGTGTCATAGCCGAGGCCCTTGTGGTGACTGCATTCCAGTTCAGCTTCTCCTACCAGTTTCACTGCCCTGAACATTCATTCTGAGCATGCTCCCCAATAGACTTCTTGCATGCACGGCTCATTCTCAGCATCTGTTTGCTAGCAAAACAACCTGAGTCATGGACAGTGCATTTAATATGACTAAGTAGCCATGGTGCTCAGCGCAGCGTCAGTGTCTTGCATTCCCTCATCTTTCAAACATTGGGGATTTTCTAGCAGTCCAATTGTTACAAGTGCATTAGGTATATAAAATGATATCTTTTTTGTTTTAATTTTCATTTCTCAGATTACTAATGATTTTCAAACTCTCTTTTTATATTTACCAGTTTTAGAGTTTCTCCTTCTGGTCTTCTCATTCCCTTTTCATTCATACTCTTCTTATTTATCTCTCTTCCTATTACTGACATTATTGCATGAAATAGTATTCAAATTTATTTTCCTCAATACCAAGACAAATTTAATTTAATGAAAAGAAAACTGACCATTTTCTTTTTGGGGCTACTGTCTAGATATTAACCTTCTTAGTTTAAAATATTACAATACTTTCTGCCATTCTGTCCTTGGTTTAGTAATTTATCCAAGGTATCCTTCAAGGAACTAAAAGCCTTCATCTTGATGTGAACAATTCTGTCAGGTATTTTTGCTTGCCATTTGAATTTTTAAAGTTCTGTTTAGAAAGTATTCTCTCTCTCTCTAAGTCATATTGATATTATATTTCTTCCTAATAATTACGTGTTTTTACCATTTCAACATCATCTCACATTTTCACATTTCAATCCATTTAGAGTCCACTTGGATGTGATATAAAGTAGAGATCTTGTTTTACATTTCTCTATAGAGTGATCTAGTTTTCTCAGAAATACCAATAATAAACTTGGCCTTTCTCCTTAGGCTGATAGCACTCTTGGTCTCCTGGTCTATGTATTCTCCATCAATACCACAGTGTTTACATCGCTGACTTTGTAACATGACTTTCTATTTAGTACAGTAATTCTTTCCTCTTTAATCTTCTTTTTTATTGCTGAAAAACTATTTCTGTACATTTATTTCACCTCATTTCACAGTAATTCAAAGTAAATTAAAATTTTAGAGTAAATCTGTGAATTTTGTTAAAAATCCAATTTGGATTGTTTTGAATTTTTATTTGTACTGAATTACATTTATAGATTAAATACAGGAGAATTGGTATGTTCATAACACGCTGACAGTGTTACCATTAGTTTTTGATGTATTATTTCTGTATACTTTATGTATTGTTGCCATTGTGAATATCTTATTTTTTAATTATATTTCCTGGTTGTTTAGTTAGTTAAAAGAAACATTGATTTTTTTTAGTTTGATGGTCTACCCAGCTATCTTGCTGAACTTTCTTATTAATGAAAATATTTTTTCTGTTGATTCTGAACCTTTCTTTTTGTGATTGTTACGTAGATGAACATATCAATTGCAAATGACGATGTTCTTCTCATTCCCTTTTCATTCGTACTTTTCTTATTTATCTCTCTTCCTGTTACTAACATTATTACATGGAAAACCATTCAAATTTATTTTCCTCAATATCAAGACAAAGAAAGAGCCTTTTATTCTCAGTTTGCAAAATAGTATGAGTTATAACTATATGCTAAAACTTTCTTTAATCAAAAAATGCAGCATGTAGGCATGCTAAAGACAAACGTATTAACGTGTCTCTTTCAGTTACTTCTCTAAATCCCTCTGCAAAGGTTCCTGTTCCAATGAGTGTTTCCTGGTCACTCCATGGCATTAACTTTGTTGTAAGCCCAGACCTTCAGAGCCCTCTCATGTTTCCACTTGCTTTCTTGAATTTCTGTCATCACCGTAGAAGAACATGCCTGGGTCAGTGAAGGTGAGGGACTCAGGGAGCTGACTTGCCCCAGTTCGGTCAGCAGAGGTCTGCTGAGTCCAGTTGACTTGCAAGTGCTGAAGCAAGCCCAGCCAAGATCAGTGGAACTGCCCAGCCAAGATCAGCCAACCATGGGTCATTCCACAGCTGTGTGAACTAAGTAAGGGCTTATTGCTGTATGCACTGAAATTCTGTGGCTTTTAGTTACACATCAGTTGCAAAACTGCAAAGATGTTACATATCAACACTCTCTTTGGTCACCATCCCAGGTAAAAATTCCAACCAATAAGGGACACCCCTTCCCCCAACTCCCAGTCACCAAGGCCCCTGCTGCTTCCTTTCCCTATCCTCTCCCCAGCCTGTAGGGCAGTGAGTACACCATTATCTTAAGCACATACTGCCAGCACAGCTTAGAAAGAGTGCTGCTGGAGCTTCAGTCATTTTCCCCAGATGTGAATATTGCTGAGTTCCCCAGGGGACCCAGGAAGCCCTGATAGCTGGACCTTGAACTCGGCCCTAACAAAAGAATACAACTATACCCTGGGCCTCTGAAGCTCTTGGGGGTCATAAGTGATTGTATGCACAGCTATTACTTGTGATCCCCAAGCATAAAAAGCAATTTCAAGGAAGTCCCCAGATTTTGTAGGGTTTTGTGACTGAAGGTCTACCATTCATTCTGCCTCCACTTCAGCAAGGGTAATCGCTGCAAGTGAGCCCAGCCAGCATTCTTGGTCTGGGATCATGGTTTTTTTAAAACTAATTCTTATTGTTGTCCACTTCACAGTTTTGCTGCTGTGCTGTAGACCCTAGTATCAATTTTAGTTGAAAATGCTGCAAAAACAAAAAGGTAATGCCACTTCCCACACTGTTTCAAAAGGTTTTTAAGTGGAAAAAGGTATTTAGTATTTTTAATAAGCATCTTCAATACTATTGAGTTGGTTTCTTTGTTCATATCACAAGATTAATTATGCTGTCAGACACTTTCAAGGCCTGCTTAACAAAGATTCAGTGATATAATGGTTTGCTTTGCACTGCCTTTTTTCTGCATAGCAATCACGATCAGCATTAGACAATTTAAAACCCTTTCACCAGCCGGAAGTTCTGAAGAGCCTTTTAATCAACAAAAGTAATTTTGCAAACAACTAGATACAGCATTTTTCATATTAACTAACTTGCATTTCAACTCTGCAGGCTTGATTTTTCCTGGGAACTGGGTTATTTCAATGGCCTAGAATCTGAAAGTGGGGATCACGACATCTTGTCTAACCTGGGTAACCCCAAATTTTCACATCCCATTTCTCCACTTTGCTTATTAAAAAGATAGCACTGGCACACAAATATATGTCATTTGTTTTAATTATCTCTTAATATGCAAATCTTGTGTAATCAATTAAACTCCTTTTTTGTTGATTTAGTTGCCCAGAGAGCTTCATCTTGCTATTTTTTAATGACTACAATTTATGTTAGAGTGCTGTAGTTTTATATAATTATTATTATTTTTTTAATTCGCTCATTTTTAAAATTATTTTATTTCTGTGTGCTTGGAGTTAGGAAATCCTCCAAGCACCACTTTAGGATTTTGAAATTCAAACTTTTTTTGAGATTGGCAATAACTGAGTTGAAGCTGGAGTTCTTTGCTCACACAGTGGCAGCTCCTTGCAAAACTAAAGGTTTTGAGGTTTTGTACCAGTAAGATGGATTCTTTGGGCGCCATAGCAGGGAGACACATTTAGCTTTTTTTCTTTTTTTTAATCAGGCACATTTTTCTAAATGAAACTAACCTGCTAATGACACCTTTAAAACATTCATTTAAAAAAAAAGAGGAGACAAGGAAGGCCCAGCCGGCAGCAATAATTTGTACCGTGGCTGTGTGCAGTAATTAACCACTGCAGCAGTGATTCCTGTACCCTAACCCCCCATGTGTTTGACACTATTTCAACCCTGGCGAGAAGTGACCCAGGGATCTGGAGCCGCAGGACACGAGGGGCAAGTCCTGTCACAAGAAATAACAGGGTCAGGAGACGCGACTAATGAAGTCATAGCAACTGGTGCACGGAGCCAATCAGAAGAGGCGCCAATCTGTAAATGAGGATATAATTAGCAGAAAAAATAACATGCTTTGGTTGAATTCGAGGGGAGCCTGTAATGACTGGATATTGAGAAAGATTCCGAAAGATTAGAGCAAACATTATGCAACAAAGAATACCTAATTAGGGGAAAAAAGTGAATATGCCTTAATTAGAGGGAAAGACATGATTGAAAGACACAGAGTTGTCTTTTAATACGAATGTAGTAATGAAGGTTGGTGCATATCTCCTGGTTCAGCTCAGCAAAGCACTCTATGAATTAGTGGGAGTGGCACACACAGCTGGTTGCAGGTGGCTCTTTCTACAATGGGACACACAGAGGCCCCTGAGTGTCTTTTGCCCCACTGAATGGTGGCTACGTACTGCTCACAGCACAAGTAACTAGCTGGTCATCTTGGCCCTAGAAGCCTCTTGCCTTCTGAGGCATAAGTACCCCCACACTTGTCATGGTGGTTGCAATGTAGAAAGCAGATCGTTAGGTGCAAAAAATACGTGTCTACGTGTCAACATCTAGGCACGTACGTCAGGACCCTTTGATGATTTCCTCTCAGACCTATAACTGGCAAGATGTAGATTTAACTCAAGGAATTAAAGCAGAGCCATCCTCCTCCCAGACCCCCAGGCCCAAGCAGGCCCCTCTTGTCATTCCATCAGGGCCCTGGGAGGTTTTATGATCCCAGACAACGAGGAAAGCATGCTACCAGCTGCCTTTCTTTCAATGCAGCAGATATTTCAGGACTCTAAGCCGCTACTAATTTTTCCCCTAATAGAAAAACTACATGTTGTTTTAGTTCCTCTCTTTTTCCCTTTTTTTCCAAACTGTTCTGAGTATTGATTTCCATTTATTTTACACGATTCTTAATTGTCATCATTAGCTATCTATACCACATACCCCTGCTTAAATATACCCTGTCAATTTTGCGGCATATTTATAGATTAATTTAAATGTGTTTTTAAATTTATGACTGCATACCTTTGGTGTGTTCGTAACATTAAAATACTTACGGTACAGAATTTTTTAATTAAAACTATTCATCAAAGAAAGTCCAGGTAGCGAGCATCTCCTTGTTTGCGGTGGGGGTTCTGGCAGTCAGAGAAAGCAAAATAATAGGTCAATTAAAAAAAACCTAAAGATAGCATTTCCAAATACCCAATTGTTTAATGAGCATTTGCCAACCAATCCCCCCAAATTAAATAATGAACTTGTTTTTTTAGTTATGGGCATCAGGGCTGCATGGGGCAGAAGCAGAGGAAAAAAAGGGGCTAAGGAGGGGGACTGTTCCTGCCCCAACTTCTACACGTAAGGCTTGCTTTTGGGGGTTTGGCCAGCAGGGTGACCGGGACTACTTTCTGGAAATCAACACCGGAAGCTGTGATAAGGTCCACATCATTGTATGTCCCAGTGTTTCTGGTCTGTCCGGCTGTGCCCGCTTTGTCTGGACCTTTTAAAACTCACAGCTTCACCCTGGCAGGCTTGTCCTTGCGGGCCCACCCCAGGACAGATCAGGCCGTGGGTCATCTGCTATGGAAACAGACTCTCTTACCGCACTCACTGGGTAAGAAAAAAATCTCCTCTGTTCTTTGCTCAGGTGTGCTCTTAATGCACTTTGCGGAGCTGTTGGCTGTCCGGAGAATGGGATTCGTCCCAAACAAATAGTGCATCTGGTCCCCTAGTCGCTGCTTGCCCACCAACGCTGCCACGGCTGCCTCTGCCGAGAGCACAGTGCTGACCCAGGGCACTGGCCTGAAAGGCCACTCTGAGGAAGCAAGCATGCAATTAACATAGCTGAGAAGCCAAACACCCCCAAGTGCGATTATGGGGCTCTGTGTCAAAGTCCTGGGAGTGACTGACATTCTGGGGCTCTCTGACCAGGAATAGGTAAAAAGATATGCTCACTCCTCTTCTCCTTGGCCGGGCAGTTCAGAACATGTCATGGGTGCTGGGTTCTGGAAATTCCTCAGCCTTCCTGTCTTATTCTATTTTGGGAGTGCCTTAATTTTTCGTATTTTCCTATGGTCTACCAGTTTAAAAAAAAAATAGTCGATCATGGACCCCAGGTCCTGGGAATAAATGTCACATTCCCTAAACTTTAAAAATGATATTCCTTCAAAGTAAAAGGGATGCTTTTCATAAGTTTCCATATTTTCATATTTTATAAGTGTTTTTTTCTATTTCTCAGTCCTTACAATTTTTTTATTCCACCTTCTTGCTTAGATTATCCCAGACCCAATCATAAGAGAATATTGCTTTTACAAGCAGGATATGGTTTTTTTACATTAGCAGATTATTTGTGATACTTTGAGCATATATGGAACGAAAAAAATTGACTTTTACCCTGTTATTATTTTTATTTTTAGTATCTAGCTGACTTTTAGGGTGGGGATGTGTTGGTGATAAGGGCTAAATTTCAGTCCCTAAATAAATGGCCTCAGTAGTCATACTTTTCACAGCGTTCTCACATTAATTAGATGATGTCAAATTTATTTCCAATCAGATGTTAGAAAAATGAGAAGCTTCTATAAATTTGCCAGTTGGCTGGCTGGACACAGGACGGCTGGGAGATTGCCCGTGCAGTCTCCTACCAGGCTTGAGCCCTTCCAGGGCATTGTAGGAAGAGAACCCGTTTATACCTAAGTGGGCTGAGTGGCCTAGAGGAAAGCTGTTTCGTGCACATCCTGCCATTCACTCCCTGATTTATTTCTGACATGAGCTTTTATCAAATGTCCTCACTGACAAGAGGGGGGCAAAGGAAGATTATAATAGAGAGAGCTAATGGGGTAGGGTTGTATTGGAATTGGACCAAATCCCCTTTTTACCCGACTTTGAATGCTAAATGAATCACTCAGATTTATATGGAGGTGGAAACTTCACAAGGTTCACATCAGGGAAAAATAGGGTTACAATTCAATAAAACACGTGGCAATGCTTTATTGACTAATGAACCTACCGTGCCGCCAACTGCTGTATTTTACTGTCGTGGACCCTAACTGTCTGGCAATTACGTTGTAAGTGTTTGCTAAAGACGTGCCTGTCTTTTCCTCAGATCTAGAAACAGGTTCAGCGAGAGATGCTCCAGAGGAAGCAGGTCACACACCTTTCCCAAGTCTTCCAGGGATAGAAGCCAGGCACCAATAATAACAGTGCAAACAAGTTGATGCTGCTATTTTTAAATAAGCTGTTATTATTGACTAACAGAGGTTGCCGTGCAGGGAATGACAAAGCCTCGGGAGCCAGAGAGTGGCAGCGAAGACTTCCACTAGACAGCTCGCTAATGAGAAGCAGCGAACTGCAGAGGTAAGTGCCTACTGCTATCCTTTCTGCTCCCTCTTCTCAGGAGCAGCGCTGTCCTGCAGGGCCAGATGCTCCATCTGTGGTCTCTTCAAGCCCAGGCAATCCTCAAACATTTTGTCTTTGGACCTATCACACCATCAGGGAAGATGAGGAGCTGAGGGCAAGAGGCGATACAATGGCAGAGATGGTGGCCGTTTGCCAATGACCAGGGGTATTTTTAATATGGAAAAATAGAATGATCACCACCCCAAGTGGCTCTGCTCCCACATACAAAGTACACATATGTCTTAATGCAGGAGCTAGAGCAATCCAACGTGATTTTTTTACATGTATGCGCACAGACACACATACACACATGTGTGCACACACACAGACCGGGCTAAGTTTCCTCCGAACTGTCCTGGGATGCAATTTAAAGTGAACTTCAGTGCATTTAAAATGAACTTCAGTTCAGGGAAGTTCAGTGCCTGTAACACCAGAGCCATTTGGCGATGGAATAGGAACCTGGCAGGGTAAGCAGGGCTGAATAGTGCCCAGGGCTTGTGCAATGTCATGCTCTGGAGGCTGGGCCAGAGTGGACCAATAGAACAAAGGGGCGAGCCAGCACCACCTTTAATTCTGGTTTGATAGCTCTGTAAATACTGCTGAGGATCTTGTTGTCCTGTAGGAGATGTGTGGGGAAGAAAATACCGAAGCTCATGGATTATTTAGAGTAAAAGCTAACTGCAGAATGAATCATAGAGTATGATTTCATCTTAATATTTTTTAATCCAACAAACACACTGAATATATTTACCCATGATTAAATGCATACAAATGATCTAGGAAGAGTCATATCAACCTAAAGAATAATGCTTGTTAATATTATACAGTGGTAACATCGTGCTAGGCACTATTCTAAATATTTTGCACATATTAACAGGCCTAGAATGATCCTCACAGTCCTATGGGGCAGTTACCACTCTGACCTTCATTTGACAGAGGTGGGAATTAAAGCACAGGGTGTATGTGCACACAGCAAAGTGGCAGAGTGAGGATTCAACCCTGGGACCCTGGGCTCTAGAATCCATGCTTATGACCCTCTGCCATCTGCCTCCTGTCCTGACGAGGTGGTAGTTAGATGGCATGAGGTTAAGGACCATGATCAAGGGAGCTTCAGACCAATTTCTCTTGTCTCAGCTTTTAAGTGATAGGTCATAATCATCTATTACCTGTGAATGGGTAGTAAGTTATGTTTGCACCAATTATGTAAGCCCACTGAGAGCCACAGGTGCTGTCAGAGCCCATGTTTGAGTTTATGGTTTGGTCAAGTTGCCAAAGCAGTACAGTCCCAGTTATTGCAGACTAATGAGAAGATCTGAGAGAGACGTGATGTGGAGGTGGTGAATTCTCTCCAAGGAAGGGCCACAAGACAGGCAGTGAGCTGCAAGCAGGAATGCAGGACACTCAGTGGCACTTACTGTCACCTGGACCCTTGAATGACTTCTTACTCTAAAGCAGGACAAACCGGTCCTGCTAAATTTGTATTATTGATCTAAATTTTGTTGGATTTTAGTATTTTTAGTTTAGTTTTGTGGTTTTGTTTACACTTAACTTGAAAATTTGCTTTGTTTTCAGTTATACAACAAAATTTGCTTTGTTTTCAGTTATACAACACTCCGTTTTAGTTGTACAAAATGATGAGATAGAAATGGCCCAGCCTCTCTTTGCCTGCCCCCTTCCCTCCGTGGTGGCCTGAAAGTCCCCTCCCTTGATCAGTTGCTCTTCTAGGACAGTCTCTGGATCCTATCCCCTACACTATCTGACCTTTAGTAGACCTTATCTTGGTGTTTTAAAATTCATTACCTGAAGGGAACTGGAAAACTCATTTATGCTAAAGAGTTAGTGGCTGGTATTTGGTGGTATGCATTTTATAAAGGGCATGATGAAACCAAAATAAAAAAAATCTATAAATGAGATTTCAGGCACATAAAACTTGAGGAATATGGTATCCACTTATCTATGTACCATCTTGACCTTTGGGGTAATGATGGATGGGGAGCTCTTAAGCTGGCACAGGGTGCTGGAAACATATTTCTAAGATCTTCAACTTCTATGTAAAACACATCACTAGAGAGGGGTCCTGGAGAGGGAAAGGGTCCTAAAGGGCATCTGGGTAGACAGGATCTTTCTGTAGAATGGGTGTTCTGACTTCTGCACCCTGGAAGTACAGACTTCCATCATAATGGGGCATTTCAGAGCTATAGCTGTGGGCTGAGGGCACAGCATGTTTCCTCTCTGGAAGTCTGTCTTCCCAATGGTAAAATTAAGGGTTTAAAGACTATGATCTCTAAGGGCCTCTAGTACAACATCCATGAGACCTAGGTTGGCTTCACTTACAATGGAGGATGATGGCCTAGGAGGGGTTCTGTCCACTTTCAGTGGCATGAGTCCCTCCCACCAGTTGGGGTATCCCATCAAGAGTGTGTCACTGATGAGTTCTCTGCATTTTCCAGAAGCTGAGACCGTTCCAACCCACCTTCATTTCTCAGTCAACAGGGAACATCTGGATGTGTGGAGGGATCAATTTGCCTCCAAGTGCAAAGCCCAGAGCTGGAGACATAATGGGAATTTGTGACACTCGGTGGAGAACTTTAGGCCTTTAAACCATAGACAGTATGTAGTCGCTCATCTGTGACAGGCATAATAGAGGTAATTGTCACTTAATAAGTAATCCAAGGCTAATCAAATGTTACCAATATACATTGCAAAGATTCTTCTTTTTTCTCTCACACTCCTTCAGAATACCCTGCACGAAGGTGTGCAGGAGAAGCTCCTGCATGTGGAAATGAGGAAAATACTGAAAAAAAAAGTCCATTGCAATGGAGCTGAGAAATATCAGTCACTTGCTTTTAGAGGAATCCCTTCAGCATATATACAGGTGGGTAGGTTCACAGAGCTGAGTGGAGATGGGGCAGAGTGGACTGGACATCTTTCAGACTTACAGACAGTGTGGCTGAGGTATTGGCTTTGCCTGCCTCACAGCCCCCATCCCAAAACAGCAGTGTCTCCATGAGCAGATGCCATGTCTGCTTTACCTACATGGTGCCAGGTACTGAGCATGCACTGGAGCTAGTTTTCAGAAAACTCTGAATCTTTTACTTTTAGCAGAATTTGACTCTGGGGGAAGGCTCTACTCACCCAGGATGGAAGGATGTAGTGGATGTATCCTTCAGGACAAAGCACACATTCTTCAAGCTGGTAGGAATGTTGGCAGTAGGTGACTCTCAGCTGAATTCCTGTCCAAGAATTGCCATCTGCTGGACACAGCTGGCTCCCCAAGGTCATACCGCATCCTGGGGGAAGCCTGCCTCCATGACTGTTTGAGGGTGAGTCCAAAGATAGGCATTTGAAGGTTCGTGTAAGCTCCAGAGCTCCCTGGGGATGGGGGGCAGGGACAGAGTCTCAGGGGCTGGTAGGTCCCAGGCAGAGGGCAGGTCTCTAGAGAAGGGGCATCTGGAGCCCCTGCATCATTACCCACACTTACAGCTCCTGGGGGACAGGACCCCAGCTGCTAAGGCATCCCTGCCTGGGACTCCACAGTGTCTCCCATACCACTAGTCCGGATGCCAGAGAAGAAGTTGTCTCCTATAAGCTGTGTCTACCCTAGACCCAGGTGAGTCATTCCACTTCCTTCCTGTCTGAACTGCCATCACAGGTGATATTTTCTTAAGAGAAAGAATAAATCCTATATTTGCATTAAAAAAAAAAACCTTTTCTTCTATAATCTCCTCTTCTCCTCCTGACCACTTTGAGGAAGGTGAGCTTAGCATTGCTATCCCATTTCACAGATGGGGAGCCCTGAGCCCTAAAAGGTCAGTCCCACCAAAAGTTACCAGTAAAAGGCAGATCTGGGGCTCAAAAATAACCCTCCAGCATGTAGCATAAGGTGCTGGAACTGGGGCAGAAGCTCATCTGGTGCCAGTGTAGGCACTTGTTTCACTGCCTCTGCAGCCTGTACAGCTGAATGCAGTCACTCTGACCCTGCTCAGAGGGACTCTGGCTGTGATCAGACCACCCTAGTGACCTCGGAGGTTCACCTCTAGTCACGCGTCACTCGTCTACTGCATTCTGCCCTGCATCCAACAAAGCTTATTTCCTTCTCAAAGGTTCTGCTCCTCAGGACTTCAGCTCACAGTGGGCTTGGGCTCACCACTCTGGTTTTGGCCCTAAGCAGATCTAGCTGTGTGAGAGTAGCCTGCTCACTGGCAGCGTCTATCCCTGCCCTCTAACATTTTTCTTACTCTCATTCCTGAAAGGATGATATTTTAGTTCATCTCCTGATGCAGGGTCAGAAGTCCCTGGCCAGTCTATGGATGGTTGGGCTATGGCCAGGACACAAGGTAGGATTATCTGGCACAAAAGAGTGGGCAGTGCTCTCCGGAGCCTGGGTCATCACCTCTCAGGGGGCAGGCAAACAGATCCTCATGCTGAATGGAGGTTGCCTCGGGGCTCTTTCCAACTCCAAATTCTGTGCATCAGAGGCCCACACTGTATACCTTAGAAACAAAGAGGACACCTTGCCATCTGGAGAGTGGGTCTATTGGGTGAGCTTTCTACCAAACAGCTGGCCAGCAAGTGGTCCGCAAGACCTTAGCAGGTCCCTGCTGACAGACAGCGTACATCACCGTCTCACACAGCTTTCCGCAAGGGTTGGTGCAAATAGATTGGTGTGTACCCGGTGCACTGGAGGGAAGTGGGCTTTAGGGGTGGGCAGACAGACCTATCTTGACAGAGAAGATGGAGGAAATACGTGTTATTTAAAAAAAAGGCATTGGATTTGAGGTCAGAAGACCAGCTCTGTGACATTGGCAAACCAAGGGATTCCTCCAAACTGCCGTTTCTTCATCTGAGAAATGAGGACAGTGATTCCACCTAGCCCGCCTCCCAGAGGATTTTGGAAATGGAATGGGCAGTTGCTTGAAAGTCGGTCTGTGCAGGGGTGCCCGGCACAGACGTGGGCAGTGATCACAGCCCTGGAGCACCCCTGCCAAGGGGTGGCCCTTCCTGGGCTTGGGTCAAAGAAGGGACAACATCCAGCATCCTGCTGGCCCCCGTGGTCCACATCACCCCACGCCCTCTCTCAGGCTGGCTCTGCCTCTCCCTCTTGGAGCGCCAACAGGGCTCCTTCTTCCTGGAGGGGGCAAGCAGCACGGAGGGCTCTGCCGTGTCTTGCGTCCAACCTCCATTCCAGGAGTCCATGTCTTCTAGTTTATCATTGTCATCCTGCTCCACCTTTTTTTTTTTTTAAAGATTTGTTTCTTTTCAGAAACTCACACAGAGTAAGGGGAGCCCTGCACGGCTTCACCTCGCTTATGTACAGTAGCTTGTTTTATGACTTTGTTTTAAAAACTATTGGTGTAGGGGGCAATAACACAGATGTCTTTGCCTCACCAGAGAACAGTGAATTTCCACTTCTCTCTCCTCCGTGACAGCTCCATTACCTTCCACAGATAGTCTCTTCTTTGGCCTGAGAAAAAGCAGGGGAAAAAAAATGGTGTTTCTCTCGCAAGTGTCCCTCCTGCCAGGGCAAGTGGATCAATAGCGCCGGCGCCCACTCTGCCCCGCGGGGCCCTCTCGAGCCAGGCCTGTCAGCAGCCTCCCACTGGTGGAGGAGGACGGTGTCCGCACCCCCAGGGGAGTGCTAAAGCCATCGCCCAAGAAATATCTCTTTTCTCGCATGCGTATTCCTAAGTGGTGGCGACCCAGTGGTGGGGAAACTTTGTTGACTGCCTTACTAAATCTTCACCTGCCTGACCTCAGCTTGACAACGTCTTAACACGCTCAGAGAACAGTCAGTGCTCGGTACAGAGCCGAGAGCTCCATCAGCCTCTCCAGCAAATATCAGAGTCCCGGCTGGATGAGAGGTAGGGAGAGGGAGGCAGATTCACACACACAGCACGGCCGGGTGCGGCGACGGAGGCAGCCTGTCTTCCTGCTCGGGAGCATGTCACACTGCCACGCTGTCTCTTCCCTCTGTGTAAAGTGGTAAGGTGTGAGGTTAATTAGCATAGAACAAAATTTCTTACTCTCTAATAATAACACCTTGAATTTTTACGTTACCTGCCTCCAAGTAGCTCAAAGCATTCCAAAAAAAAGAATACACTTCATTTTGTCTCATCGTGTTCTGGAGACAAAGATCATATTCCCATTCCACAGAAAGGGAAGCCAAGGCAGAGGGGCATTCATAGCTCACTAAAGCACAGATGGAGCTGAACTGCAGCCTCCTAAGTTAATAGCGCTCTTTCAGTTCTGTGCAGAATGAACGAGCTGAAGTTCCTTGAAAAGGAAGGGGGTGGTGCTAGTGTAGGGCTGTGGCACGTGTGCCTAGGCAGCATTCACGCCTGGAGCTGTCCAGGCATATGCAGCAGGCAGTGGAAGCGGAAATGGAGGGGGCAGCCACCTGGAAGGGACACCTTCCCTAGCTCCAGAAAAGCGTTGGTGGGCAAGAAAGCAAACCCGGCATTGCCACGTCTTCCAGTATTTATATTTGCAAATGTTGACCAAAAAAGAACAAGAAAGAGAACCACTACCCCCTGTATACTCAGTATGTGTCCTTCCTGGGGCACAGCCCCAAGGTCTCCAGTTTGTGGCTTCCAGACTAAAGCAATGTTTGAACGAGACTAGGATGCTGGAGTGTGCACCGTGGATTTGGGAGGGATGGGAACGGAGAACCTAGGCTGATTCCAGTGGGAAGTTCCAGGGCTAAGAAGGTAATGATGCCTTTGATGAGAACCGAGGGGACTTGGGACCTGGGGAAAGTAACAGTGAGGGTGTCAGCATAATGTACTCTAGGTAGAAACCAGACAGGCAGGTAGGGATGTCTTACAGACTGCTGTGTGCAGGCTTCTGCACTTCATGGGAAAGTAAACACAAAAATTGTGAGACCAATTTGGTCTCCATTTTGAGGTTGCCAATTTTTTATTTGGCCAGATGACTACATGAAAACAAATAAATAGCCACTATCTCCATTTTGTTGAGGGAAAAGAAGAAAACTTCCCAAATAGGGAGATACAGTGGTCCTCTAAATACTTTTAGCTTCACAAAAGCAGTATATCTTAGCTTTTATTTTATTTTATCTTATTTTACTTATTGTTTACAGCAAATTGCATTAGTCCATGGATTGCTGTTGAGGGATCCCTGCTCTGACCCTGCAAAAGCAGCTGGGAGAAAAAGACCTGGGTAGAAGTTAGAAGCACTCACAGAGGGGAGATGGCAAATTTGTGAGCCTAGAGGGATCCCCAGCTCTGCTAAGACAGGAGTAAAAAGCAAAGTCTGAATTCGAAAACCTGGAGGAAGGTCCATTCAGCTTGAGGAAGAAAGAAAGCAGGAGACAAAAGGAGCAGTGGGGGTGTTGGGGATGGGGTGCAGGCATTCAAGTGGGGATGCACTTGGAAGGCTAAAATGGCTCCTTTGCTGTGCGGGGCATCTTGGACTGGAGCCCCATCCTCTCTGTTTTAGGAGCGGAGACACATCCTCCTGTGTCCCTACTGAGAATAAAGGCTCAAGTGCCAGGAGCAGTAGTTGTCAGCTTCCTCGGGACCCCAAGAACAGGCAGGTGAGCTAAGCGGGGTGGCCATGGGGGCTACAGAAGCCTCCAGCTGCCTGAGGACGACCCCGGCAAAGACCTGCATCATCCATGACCTGAGAAGGCTGCCGAGCAGATGCAATCGTCTCTCCCTGCATTGGGTCCTTGTGCTGATGTTGATGAAGTTTCTCCAAACGCACGGGTAAGAAATTTTTGCTGGGATGAGGATTACCCATGTCTCCTAGTGCTCGTGGAGAGGGGAGCCTCTCATTCCCTCCTCAGAAGTGTGTACTTCCTGGGGATTATGAGTTAATGCATCTGGAACAGTGTTAGCTTCTCCAGGTTTTGTGGTCTATACAGAAGTCATATTCCAGGGCTCCCATGAGCCACCTGGCTGCAGTTCCACTTGGATCAGCGTTTGCCATGAAATGCAGTGAGGAGCTCAGGCCATTTATCACAGTGAATTGGGTGCCTAAATCTGGGAGGAAATGGCCAGTGCTCCAAATCGGACTGCCAGGAAACGAGTAGGCCTAGCAGTACTGGATTTCTGAGTACTCTCTGTTTGTAAAAATGAATGCCATTCATTCAGCTGCTTTTTTGGCTCTTACCCTTGAGGCAGGGGATTTCACTGGTTTGCATATTCATTCACTCACTCATTAAATATTTACTGAACTCTTACTATGTCTCCGGCCTTGTTCTAGGTACAGATAACATTCCTGTCTCATATTCTAGGGGAGAAAACAGACATAAACAAAAGACTAAGAATTTCAGAGAGAAATAAATGCTAAGAAGAAAACAAAAGAGGTTAAGGTGAGAAAAAGGGACTACACTTCTTTAGACAGTAGTCAGAGAAGGCCCTTGAGGAGGTGGAAGCTGAGTGGACCTGAATCCATTCAGAGATGAGGGTCTGGGAGAAGGTTATTTCAGGCAGAGATAATAGCAAGTGTCAAGTCTTTCAGGGAGGAATGAGCCTGGTGTGTTCGAGGAATAGAAAGAAGACCATATTGCTGGAACAAAGTGAGGGAGACAGGTCTAGTAGAAGAGGAGATTGGAAGGAAGGCAGGAACCTTACTGGCCATGGTGAGGATTTGGGGATTGTATCAGAGTCATGAAGGAAACAACTGAGGGTCTATCGATATGATGTATCAGTCAGGATGGGAGAGGTTGTGCTGCAAAACAAACAAATCTAAAAATCCACAAACTTAAAATAACTTTTCCATTGGGCTACACATACATCTTAAGTCAGCAGAGGAGATCTGTCCCTCACCACATTCATTAGGAGCCTCGGGTGGACGGACAATCCAACATCTGGAACTCTGCTGTTCCCCATGTCATGGAGAAGGGCCAGTAGCAGACCATCCACTGTATCTTCTTTTTTCTTTGGGTATCATTGATATACAATCACATGAGCAACGTTGTGGTTACTAGACTCCCCCCATTATCAAGTCCCCACCACATCCCCCATTACAGTCACTGTCCCTCAGCGCAGTAAGAGGCTATAGAGTCACTACTTGTCTTCTCTGTGCTCTACTGCCTTCCCCATGCCCCCACTACATTATGTACGCTAATCGTAATGCCCCTTATTCCCCTTTTCCCCCCCTTCCCACCCACCCTTCCCAGTCCCTCATCCACTATGTCTTAAAGGCATCTACCCTGGGAGTGATACACACAATGTCCATCACATTTCATTAATAAAGTAAGTCACACGTTCTCGCTTGTTCTGAGAAATGTTTGTGCCAGCACTGATGACTACCACCTAGGGTGCCTGCTGGTGGAGGGGGAGCCCAGGAACTCAGCAATAGTCCCTGCTGTCCCTGTAATCAGGGGCTCCATGTCCCCGTGCTCAGCTAGTTAGAATCATTTTCACCTAAACAATACTAATCCAGTTATTAAGTTTGATTGCTGATGTGGTAGTAGAGAGTGCAGTTGCTGCTCTATATTTTCCAGAAAGACTGGGATAGAGCTCTAAGAGATACAGCCATCGGGGATAGCACTAAGTGCAAGGTCTGGACTTGGACAATGCCCAAAGTGGCTGCTGCCAGCCTGCTCCCTGCCTGTAAGCACCCACAGGCTGCCTGCCTCCACAGCAATCTGGAGAAGGCACTTGCCTGGATTGGGTGACCTTGTCCTGGGTGAAAAACAGACATCCCTGCCTCCATGGAAAGTCCAGGGATAGCCCAAATAGTACAGACAGACCCATGAATTCACCTACTGTCATTTACTCTAATCTCTGGGAGCTTTTACTCACCTGGGAGCTAGTTGATATTTACTGTGTGGACCTCCCTCCTTCTGGGGCTTCCCTCTGTTTTCCTGATATCTTTTTCTGCAGGTTTGGCCTGTCTGGGGTGAGTGGCTTCCTCATGGTTTATGCCCCTTCATCTCTGGAGTCCTCTGTAGAACTCTGGGTACCATGGGAGCATCAGGGACTCTCTGCCTTTAGTTTGACTGCCCCTTGATTGGACTCCAAAGAGAGTAGCCTTTCCCCATGCAGGGCAGGGGCCCTCCTCAGTGATTGTAAGACCAAAGTCTGTCCTCCATCCAGGTGACTTCCCTGCCCAACTCCAGCTGAGAGACAAAGGACCAAGAGGTCTGGACCTCCTGTCCTGGCTGGTGCTTCTGTCCTTACATTTTTCTTGAGATACTCATGCTCCCGTTGGGATGAAAAGCCCATTCCCAAGCCTCATCCACAGCCTCCCTTCTGGCCCACCCCACATTGCTTGGATTTGACCCTTTGATGTGAATATATTCACATGGGTGTTTTCTTCCAGCCTGCCAGGTAACACTGTCCCGTTGCTGGTTGACCGTGCCTCTTGTGTCCTGGACCAAAAGGGCAACTCTGACTCCTCTTTCTCTTGCCTCCCTGTGGCCTGAGGACCATACTGAGTGTTCAATATGAACTCAATAGAGGCTCACTGATTTGCTTTGTTTTGTGAAAACACAAAAGATTACAAGGGTGAGTACTACCTGTGCAGTGTTGGGTGGGGAGGAATATCGTCGTCTACAAGGGTTAGGCCAGAAAGATGATCTTAACCTCAGTTACAGGAGTCAGAATGACTGGGATCTCCTCCTGAATCCACGTGGACTTCCCCCTGTGACACTGAGCCACTCCCACCTCCTCTTCAGGCTTCCGTTCCCCTTCTGAGCAATGATGATGTCTAGATCGGAAGTCTCTGTTTGTCAGATGTGGGTCATTTAAGTACAAAAGTCTTGAATTAGATCCTTGACTCCCCTCCACCCCAAGCTGGGCATGATGAATGTGTTAAGGGTAGGAGGGGATGAATGGGGAAGAACTGACGTGATTTGCCAGTTTAATTCCTTACTACTTCTCCCTGTCAAGCCCAACACCTCTCCTGCTATACTGGTAGATGCTCCTTTGATCACCCATCCTCCTTTTCATCCCCATGTGGGGCATGCCAGGATGGGCAGTCCAGATCCCTCTTCAGGAGTAGAGGATATATTCCCCGAGTTGCTGGGAGATCCCCAGAAGACTGTCTCAGCTGTCAGCCTGTTCCAGGACTGCCTTGGCGGAGGACCCCAGCCCTGCCAAGGTTCACCCCTTTCCCAGGCAACAGCCTCCAAGCTTGACTGATGTGACTGGGAGAAGCCCTGGCACTGTCAGCCGGAGCTGGACAGCTCCAAAGGGCTTTCCAGTCTTCAGAACCCTTGTGATGCTAGCTGAGGCCATCTGCTGAGACGGCATCCAGCTCTTCAATTTCCTGTGCCCAGTTACCTCCTGCCTTTCCCGTCTTTGCCGTGCATGGGGTCCCAAGAACACTCACGAAAAAACCCTTCTCAAAAGCCTTCTTCCTAGGAAAGCCAACCTGTGCACCCTGCAAATGGCTTTGCCCCTCATTCTGCCCTTCTCCTCTGGCATTCTGAGACCCGACTCGGAGTAAATCCTCCAGACATGAGTTCTGTGTTTCAGGTGTGCCTACAAGCCTCGCTTCAGATAAGCAAGTCCTACTCCCAGGTGAGAAAAGTGGTGGACTAAATAGCCTTTATTTTTATCAGGTGGGTGGCATTTTAAGCAAAGATTTACATTCATCTTATTCATCTTGTTTACATCTGCTCCTTCAGCTCCTTTTTTCCTAATGAAACACGTGGTCTGACCGAGAAAGGGAGACAGGGTGCCAGGACAGACAAGGAGCCACACCCATTGTGCCCAGTGGCCTCTGGGTCCTGAGGCTGAGAAGGAGGAAGCCTGGCTCACTTTGCCCCTTGTCAAGAGCCCTGTCCTTTGCCTTCACTGCCTTTCACCTTACGGTCCCTGAGCTGCCCAGAGTATCTCTTTGGTTTCTTTTTCTTCCCTGGTCCTCAGGAGGCTGAGAGACCTAGTCCACTTGTCATGAATATTCCCTGAGGACTCCTTCCTCAGAGCCAGGCACTGTGCTGGACACAGGAGGTTTAAAGGAGAACCGAACGTTGCCCTTTTCATGAACCACACCCAGTCCTATGCAGAGGCAGGCGAGTGAGCTGTGGAGGGACGACACTGAGAAGTGTCCGGAGGCCCCGGGGAGGGGCCTACCTCATAAATGCTGAGGAACAGTGAAGGCTTCCAGGAAGAGGTAACACTTGAGCTGCGCCTTGAAGGGAAGGTTGACTTCCGGGAGTTCAGTTTCCCTAAGTTGCCAAGAAGCCTCCTTAGCTCCTCTGGGCGCTGGAAGCCGAGGCTAGTTCGCAGAGCACCTTCAGACAAGGCAACGGCACTTCCAGGGGTCGGGCCTCAGTTGTTCCCATGACACCTGTCCAGGCTTTTTTTTTGTGCACGATCCGGAAACGTGTGAGCAGATGAGCTGCAGGGGCCAGAGACTAGAAGGGGAGTTTGGCAGCTGTGGAGAACGGAGTGAGCAACAGGACTTGGGGCCTCCAGGAGGACATGTCCCTGCTTTCCTGTGGGGAGGCTGTGAAGGCCTGGGGTTGGGACTCTAACCCAGTCAGCCTTCTTCAGTGGAGGCAGGCCACGGGCTTTCCTGAGGTGCAGAGCAGTGAGAGGCCCTGGGTGGAGTCTTCACCTGGGACTCAGAGACCTCAGTGAGCTCTGCAGACAAACCCCCCTCCCTCCTTGGCCTCATTGTCTCAGTTGGGAAGCCTGAGCCTTGCTCTAGAAAGTCTTCTTCAAAAGGTTACTGTTTTCTTTTCATTAGTGTCCTGTTTTGATAAACAACGCACAGCAAATAGTCAGTGTCCACCCTCCCTGTGTCAGCGAGGCACTCCAATCACAGTCCCTGTTCCGGTGGGGTTCGTGCTCATTCATTCCTTCATTCTCTCTTTCACTCATCAATTCCTTTGAAAATGATACGCTGTGTGCTAGGCCCACAGGTCTAGGTGTCGGGAATATAGTAATGAACAAACTGTGCAAGATTTCTATCCTTCCATTCTGGTGGGGGAGACAGAAAAATCAGTGAACAAATCAAGTGAAATTCCCGTGTCCCTCCATCCCCTACCTACCCTAAGAGTTGTTGCAGGGGCAAATGAGGACTCCATCTTCATGCTCCCCAAGGAGGCCAGACGCTTTAATTGGATTTAACTTCCTCCAAAGTTTAATAGGAAAGCAATAGTTTGTTTTTAATTATAAAGGACGATATATCCTGAAAACGCCTTTCTAAAGAATGTTGTCCTTCCCCATAGTTACTGCCCTAATCCCAACCTCCATTTGAGATTCATTAGTATAAATGGATTGAGAAAAAAATGTGTTGCTCTATCAGAGGGGAAACTGAGGCATGAGGCAGGGAACTCCCCCCCTCCCGACCTCTGGCTGGATTTGCTGCAGAAACCCCACCCTGAGCTCCTTGGGAGTGGTCGGACTGGTTTGGGCTGGTCTCTTGTCTCCCACCCCATTGCCCTGTCTGCCCCCAGGGGGTGCAGGGAGGGGTGGGGCACCGGCGGAGTGAAACTGCTGTGATTTGGTGAACTCGGCAAAGTGGGTGGTCTGGGTCAGGGCAGCCCAGCTAATGAACATTTTTGTCTTGTTTGGATTTTGTGTACCTTTATTTATTTTGGCCTTAACAACACAGTCTGACTTCTGATGTTGCCCCAAAACTGACATTCTTTCTCTTCCACCCAGCCCCAGTTCACTTTTCTCTGGTCTGGAAATCATTTCTTACTTTTTCCCTTGGTGGACTCCAAGGTTTCAGGAGCAGCTGAACTGAGAGAATCCTGACTGAGAGGCCTTCTCCAGAACACCAGAGCGGGTTCAGAAATGTGTGAGGGGTGTAGTCCTGGGTCACAGCCCCGCTGGGTCCATGTGGGCCTAAGTGGAGAGGTCATGAGAAGCCATCTGCTTAGAGATGGAAATTACCAGCTGGTTAGCTTCATGTAGAGAGAAATAAGCCTAGGTACTTAAGTGTTTATTTGGGAGAATAGAGATACTTCCATTTACCCAGCTGTCTCAGAAAATTTGATTAAAACTGAAAGATGTTCAGGTTTAATTTAATTCCAAACTATGGAGCCCAAGATACAGGCTGACTTTCAGAAAATGGAAAGATCCATCTAGGTCTGTCACCATGGACATTGAACACTAAGGAATTTGACCAACAAGTCAAGAGAACCTGCCTATTCAAGGTACTGTGCTTGGTGCTGGGCTCTGGCAATGAGGCTATGGTTTCTGCCCACTTGTGTGTTATCTACTTGGCAGTGGGGCCTGGTGTAGCGACAGACACTCCAACAAGGCCATGTGGTGTGAGCTTCCACATCAGGCTGCTGTACCAGCTCAGAAGAGGAGCTCAGTCCCCAGTTTCTGAGGTGTGAGGTTCAGAAGCAGGGGCAGATGTTAGGGAGAGCTGCACAGAGGAGCAACATTGCAGCTTAAACCTGAGGGGGTGAGTAGGCAGACCAAGGTGTCCTAGGGAGATGGAACAGCGGGATGAAGGTCTGGAGATAAGATTAAAATGTTTAGGGAATTGAATGACCTCAATATTTCTGGAGTAAACATGTATTCTAGGTGGAAAATGATTCCACCTCAGGAAAGGGAGTCCCGTCATGAATGTCCTTAAAAGCATATTAAGGACAGAAGGACTGCAGTAGTAACTAAGCGTGCAAACTGCAAGGTCAAACTTTTATTGAGAAAGATGATTTTGGCTGCAGTGTAGAAGATACATTGGAGGCTGGCAATATGGAGGCGGTTGCCTCGGTCAAGCGAGAGAAAGTGGTAGTAGGGACCCGGGTCATGAAAGTGGTAATGGCAAGAATCGACAGATGAGGGATGGGCACAGTTTGGTGATTGGTTAGACCATGGCTCTACTGGAGAAGAAAGACTTCAGGATGGCCTCCGGTCATTGATCTCTAGACAAAGAACCCAAGGCAGATGAAGGTGGGAGAGATGGCTGGTTCACCTTGCCTCATGATGATAACTCATATGAGAGATGCAAGATTAGATGCCCCCAGAATTTAGAGTTGAAGTCACACTTGAAGCCAAAGGAGAGGTCAAGCTTCCCCATGGAGCATGTAAAATGAAGAGAAAGAAAAAACTGGAATCCCAAGGAAATTACATATTTACTGGAGAGGTCATGAGAAGTAAGTCTATAAAGGAGCCCAGAAAGGGATAGACAGAAAGGTAGCCAAAAAAACCACAAGGATGGATCAAAGTTTATCAAAACTTCCTGTTCTGGAAAGGAAGCAGGGTGGGAAACTCAGAGAGAGTGACTCACGATATGGAAGGCTCAGCTGAGCCTGGAGACCGTGTGTTCATAGGGTCTCTGATTTGCAAAACTGTGATTTTTCTCCAACATTGCGTGCCACCCAGAGTGGAAGGAAGGAAGGGAGGGAGGGAAATGAATTGTCTCCAGACTGGGTTTGCCAGGTGGGACGTGGACAGTGAAAGGAGTCGTGATGTGGAGAATACTCACATGAGATGGACTGAACACAAGAACGTGGAGACCTGAAGAAGAAGCAAAGGCAGGAGGCATTCCCAGGAAGGAAGCTGGCATTGGTGTCCAGGGTCCAGAAACCCCAGTAGAATAGAAGAAAATGTGTAGAACAAGGAAATCTTCAAGAGAGCTAGGATAGGACCCAGGGCCTGAGAATGTGATGCTTCTAACATGTAAGATTAGAGAAAGCCATGGTTTCTGGGGGAGGGTGGAGTCTACTTGGGGGTGACCAGTCATCTGGATGGCTGAAGTAGGGTGAGATGCAGGCCACTTGGAAATTAGCGGGTGGATCAGTCATCTGTGAGACATCCGTGATCGGTGATGGATCACCCATGTTGAAGCTGATGTCACCCGTATGATGACAATGGGTGGTGGGGAGGGGAAGATACTGGCCCAGCCCTCATGATGTCTGCTGAGTGAGATTGGTAACTGCCGGGGATTACAAGAGGTAGACGGTGGCCCGGCCAGATGGCGCTTATCTTCAGGAGCAGAAGGAGAAGTGGTTCCCTACCCCTACCCCTGATCCCGATGTCCACCAGATGTGTAAGAATGAACAGTTGCCAGCATAGAGGATTGTAGGGGATGCTTGTCCCTGGAAGGCATCATCAAGACAGCAGCTTCAGTTACAGCAGAACAGGGATGTTGAAGATAGAAAGGAGATGCGAGGTGGTTTGTTTTTCGAGGAACGAGGTTCTCACCTAGCCACGTGGAAGGGAGAGGAATGCAACTGACGCAGTCGGGGAACAGCAGGCTGGCACATAGGATTGGGAGAACCCACAGTCTGGGTGACTGGGGTCGGGCACAGCCAGGACGGAGCATGGTGAAGGAAGCATGTGCCCTAATAGGACCCGGGTACTGGGGAAGGGAGTGCGTGACCCTGAGAGCGAGTGAGCAGTCCCACAGCGGGCAGTGGGGTTCACCAGTTCCTGGGAGTTTCACTGACTGTTGGAAACACTGAATCAGGCTCCACTGTTTCCAGAGGAATCCAGTCTGTGAAGCCAAGTGCCACGGGCCCTCATCTAGTGGTGGCTCACTGAGGCCAGCCAGGGCTCCACACCCACGGTAGGCCTGGTTTGTCACGAAATTGCAAAACTCCCCCAACTGCTGCTTCTCTGGAACTTACACTTCACTGCTATGTCAGTCCAAGCCTACCAGAAAACTCATTCCATGTCATTGAATGGATCAATGATTTTTTTTTTCTTAACTTAGGAGTTGACAGAGTAATTGTAAAATTGGTACTTTGCTTAAAAACCCTTTCTTCAAGCTTATAAAATGACATTAGAGATAAACTTTCTCAGCAGAGATTTCTAAAATGTAGTATATTGAACTGTATTTAAACATTTTAAACATATTGAATGTGTATACATTATCACTAGTAAAAGAAAAAAAAAAGACAATTGTTATTTCCTAAAGATTTCAATTAATTTCACAGAGCAAGACCTCATCAATTCAAATGCCTGAGGTTTAGATCACAGGCTTGGGTCTGTTAGGATGGGACACCTCAGCTCTCAGGAAAAAGAAATAACAATGGCTGGGACATGTATTCCATATGTGGGGTGTTGAGATTTAAAAAGAAAAATACTTAAAGATTACCACAAGCTTCTTGTTTTTCTAAGTATACATGTTCTAAGGGCATAGATCCTAACTTATTCAATTTCTGGTTCCTAAACTAAAGTTTAGTACATGATGCTCCTGTCAAAGTGTTTGATTAACTGAATTAAATCCAATTTTCAAGTGGCCAAATTAGAATCCAGTTCAAGAAAATCATTAGACTAATTATTGGGAAAATGGTGATTAAAATCAATATAGTGAACAGAATAACCCATTTGCTGCTGGTGATTCTGAGGGAGCGAGGCCCTTCCATTCTTCCTCCACATCCCACCAAAAGTGGAGTCTTGGGGTAGCAGGATGGGGCTAGTTCTAGTGGTTTTATTTCTCTAAGACTGTGATTTTCCTCCCTGTGTTCCCCCTTGAAATATGCCCATCCTCCACTCCCTCTGTGCCATTTGTTTATGTTCTGGACTCATACCCTGCTGCTACATGCAAAGCACACTGGATGGATGGATGGATGGATGGATGAGTGGGTGGATGGATGGGTGGATGGATGGATGGATGGATGGATGGATGGATGGATGGATGGGTGGATGGATGGGTGGATGGATGGATGGATGGATGGGTGGATGGATGGGTGGATGGATGGGTGGGTGGATGGGTGGATGGATGGATGGATGGATGGATGGGTGGATGGATGGGTGGATGGATGAGTGGGTGGATGGGTGGATGGATGGGTGGGTGGATGGATGGATGGATGGATGGATGGATGGGTGGATGGATGGGTGGATGGATGGGTGGATGGATGGATGGATGGATGGGTGGATGGATGGGTGGATGGATGGGTGGATGGATGGGTGGATGGATGGGTGGGTGGATGGGTGGATGGATGGATGGATGGATGGATGGATGAGTGGGTGGATGGGTGGATGGATGGGTGGGTGGATGGGTGGATGGATGGATGGGTGGATGGATGGATGGATGGGTGGATGGGTGGATGGATTGGTGGATGAAAGGGAGGGAGGGAGGGAGGAAGAGAGGAAGGAAGGAAAGATGGAAGATTGGATGAGAGAAATAAGGAAAGGAGAAATTCATCCCTGCTCACCTTAGGTTCAGTATTAGTCCACAGTATCCAAGAGGACATGCTGACAGAGCCTCGAGAGGCTGGGCCTCCATAAACTCCACTAACTCTCAAATGGGTTCAACATGGAAAGATGAGGGTTTGTCAGTTCAGAAAGTTCCTGGCTGAGAAGAAGCTCCTTCTCCCTGTGCAGCCACAGAGGTGTAGATGCAGAGAACACGGAATGTTTGCCAAGCCTCAAAGAGTCCAGAACAGAATCCTACATTGTGAAGCCACATCATTGCTATTACCTTGCCTGTACTCCTTTCCTCCCGGGTGCCATCAATGGTGTTGAGTGAGGAATACAGCCCCAGAACTCATGGCTCTGCTTGGTGGTCCTGATTGCCACCATGAAGGCATTTAACAAAGGCTTACACCCCTTTACAGGTAGCCAATACACAGTGCACACTGGGTCAAGTTTGAAAGATTGGGGATGATGTGGTTCCTGAATCTATCCTTCTACCTCCTTCCCTTTCTTCTCATCTCCCTTTCCTCCCATTTGCCTCTTTCCCCCAAATCCCTCTCTGAGAGAGGACAGACCTGTGGTCTGACCCTGCAGGAATCTTTGATAACCCCAGCCCCATGCCTCCCCTAATACTTCCTCCACCTCCTTTTCCATCACCTAGAACTTGTGCGAATGACACTTGGAGTTCCACCTTCCCTGGCACGCTGGATGAGGAAATGACTGGAAACCTGACAGTCTATCACGACCAGGGAGTGACAATTTAAAAAAAAAACAAGATTCCAGTTATGAGTGTAAGTTTTAAAATGTAACTAAAAGCCTTCATCAAAGTTTAAAGAGCTTCTTGCGCTTTTAGCATTTGCTTATTCTGATTTATTGACAATGAACACCTAGGAACAGTCATCTCTGCTGAGGCAGTGAAGTAATGGACTGTAGGGGGAGAGAGAAAAAGGGAGAGAGGGGAAAAAGAGAAAAAAAAGAGAAGGTGCAGCTCACAGAAGAGAGGCCGCTGATTACAGCCCACTAATTTGTTATGCACTCCGGCAAATCAGCGGTGATTCATATGACAAATAAGGAGAAAAAATTAACAGCTGTCATGTTGTGATGTGTTAATTTCCTGACAGTCTCTGCACTGAAGCCAATTACTGATTTAAGGGCAGGGAGAGAGAACCCTGTTCAAGCTTCTAATTAGGCTTCTTCAAGACTAAAAGGATAAAAGCAAAAATAAGAGCAAGAGAAGGAGGCAGGTAGCTGGGCTCCACCAAGCTCCCATGCTTTTAAAGCCCCAGTTAAATAGCTTTAAGCTTAAGTGTGTTTAAGATAAGAATTTAGAAACATTTATTCACTTTTATCCCTGACCCAGTGGTTTAGGCTTTTGTGGAGTAATTGGGAGTCGAGCGAGGCCCAAGGCTCTTATTGCCCTCTTTCTGCGCGGGTCCAGCCTCTCAGATGTAATCTACTAATAATACCTTTGTTTAGTCATGTCAACAACCGTTCATCACCATGGTAGACAAAGGGCGGTGGGTGCTCCACCAGCTTCTTGCTCAAGGAACATGCAGACTGCATGCGGTCTGCGGCTGTGCCTCTATTGCACTGCATGGGCCTGTTGACACTGGCCCCAAAAAGAGGGCCGAGGGTGGGGGTTACTGACAGTCTGCATGCTTACACGTCAAGGTGCCCTCCTGACGCAGACCCAAGGGAAGGGAGGATTGGGACATTATTAGCTTCACTTCGGCTCCTTCCCACCTGCTTCCTTGCCTGGCTCCAGTTACCTTATTTGTCATCTCGAAGGACTCAGTTACCCAGAATATGAGCATATCTACTCTAGGGACACAAAAGGCCTCTCCTGGGAAGAGATGGGGGTATTGGCTGGCAGGAGACTCATCCTTGGTGATTCTCAGCACACCAGGGCTTCAGCAAAGCTCTCCATAGCGACACTCCTCTCCGCATCAACGGTCATGATCCATCATGAAAATGGGACTTCGACAGACCATGTGCCTCTGAGCATGACCAGCTACATAGGTGGTTCCATTTTTATACTGACTTCCAAGAAAAGCAACTCCTTTCCCTCTGTGCCCTTCACTCTTTCCTAAAGTTTGTTTACCGTCTTTTTGTAAAATTTATTTTTTAGGGTTCAGAAACCAGCAGGACTGATGTCATGGTCGCTTTGGGCTCTTCCCTTGTGGATTCCCTGGAAGGGCTTCCCCCCTAGTCAGACACAAGCCATGCCTTCCAATGCTCACGGATTGTTTCCTTGTAGACTGGGGAAATACATAAGGATTTGTGATTGCCTGGACTGAAAGGAGAAAGGAAGGAAGGAAGGACGGAAGGAGGGAGGGAGGGAGGGAGGAAGGAAGGAAGGAAGGAAGGAAGGAAGGAAGGAAGCAAGGAAGGAAGGAAGGAAGGAAGGAGGAAGGAAGGAAGGAAGGAAGGAAGGAAGGAAGGAAGGGGGGAAGGGAGGGGAAAGAAAGAGACAGGAAGTTCAGCCTAAGTGGACAAAGTAAATATGGAACTTCTTGACTCACGAACTGAAGAATCCAGAAAGTTCTTGCTTTGGGGTGGCTGGACACAGGCTTCAGGGAGTGACCACAGGGCTTGGAATCACTGCCTTCGCCTCCTGGCCCAACTTCCTTTGTATGGGTCACGTTTTCAGGTGGGCTCTCCCTCTGGCCATGAGCAAGCGGAGGCGCATCCTGCAGGTCCAAGTTTGATTGAAAAGGGGAACCAGGCTTTCTCTATTAGTTACCCAAAGATCCTGAATGTCCCTGTTGACAGGAGGAGCTTGTTAGGGAACAGGCTTTGTCAGCCAGCTTAGGCATGGATCCCATGCCCACCTTGGAGCTGAGGGAAGGGTGCATTTGGACACCGGCATGAGTAGACACGTGGGTCCAAAATAAAGCCTTTGCAGAGAGCTTCCAGATCAACATTGATGTTTCTGAATTTCCTTGTATTTCCTAAAATATGAATATATTTAAATGGATGTTAACCAGCTTGTGAGGGGGATACAGGCAGAGGAAGAGGGAAGAGCAGGGATTGGGGGCAGAAGCCCATTAAGAGTCCCACTTGTAGCCAGCTCCTACTTTCACTGCAGTGACCCTGGGTTCAGACATAGAGCCCGGCCTCATTGACTGCAGGGTTTTCTCTCAGCAGAGATTTATCACGGGCCTGGAGGAACGGCCATGGCCCCCAGTGATACAGCCCCACTCAGGGGCCTGTGTAGTCCCAGCTGAGGTCACGCCAGCTCCGTGCCGAGAGATTTGCTCCCTCCTGCTGCCCGAGCATCTGGGTCCAGGGTAAGTACATCATTACTACAATTAAAGGCTCACTCATGCGTTGCCCGGTGAGGGGAAAACAGGTCCCCAGAGCCCCGGCCTCCCCCCAGTGGCTTCCTCCTTTCAGGCAGGAGCTCTGATTAAAAGGCTTCAGTAGTTTATTTCATCAGGAGTCACTGTAGGTATGGCCCGAGAAACAAGAATCCTTCCACATTGATTTTGTTGGTGACTGCAACCCTAAACTTGAAGAGATGGCTAAAAGGTAATTCACTCTCTAAGCTTTGCTCAGTCCTGACCCATTATCAATCGAGTTGAAATATGTCAGCACGGTGAGATATTGAGTGTATTATCTTTTTTAGGAGCATTCGCTGAGTGAATAACACACATGCATTTACCTATCTAAGTGCTGTCCAACAGACCTATGATTTATTGATCCATATAGCACCCTTCCTATACATCGAGATGCTCTCCGAGTGAGTGCCACATCCCAGGAGAGTGTGGTGCTGGCCTGGGGAGAAGGGGTCACCTCCAGGGTGGGTGGTGTCTACCTCGTGGTCTCCAGGGGACTCTGAGAAGCCCTTAGGCTGGGTGGCAGACCTTGCCAGCCAACTAGGGCCTCTTATGTGGGAAGGAGAGCACACACCTGGCTGAGCTCCCAGGGCCCTGGAAGGCAGAGCCGAACAGCTGAGAGGGCGTCAAGGTAATTCTAACTGAAGATAAGGCCATGGGAGACAAACACGGGAGTGAAACAGAAAAGGCAGAAGAAGCCTGGGAGGACAGCCAAGAGGCTTGCTCAGAATACTAAGGGAATGCTGGCTCCGAGGGAAGCCGTGAGGCCTTAGCAGGCTGGGGTTCTGGAACTAGCATGCGGAAGAAGAAGAGATGGGAATCCAGGGTGTGTGGTTTGCAGCCCGAAAACCCACAACATTTGCTAAGCACTCCGGAGATTCCATTGTTTGTGTCGGACACTACGAACTCCCCGTTGAGGGTCCAAAACTCCTCCCGTGTCTCTGAGAGGGGCTTTGAGGGAGGCCCTCCTTGTTCCCTAGACCCCTGCCTTCTTCCCAACTCCATCCCCATGCCCGCTTTCCCCAGGTGCTCTCCTATCCACCTTTGTCTTCCCTCCTCCTCACCTCACTACATCCTCCTGTTGCTGTGATCAGTTCTGACTGTTTTCGTCTCTGGTGTGTTTTAATCACCATTCAAGGGTCGTAGGAGGTTTGAGGACTGGTGGTGAGGGAGGGCCTCAAAGGAAACAAAACCTAAACTAACGGTTTATCCAAACGAGCAAGGCAGAAGTAAAGTTAGGGTCCGCCTGCCCCAAAGGCTTGGCCCCATCTCTCCATTCATGCAGGCTCCTGTGCTCACGCCCACCAGCCAATGAAGAAGGAAGAGGCTTCCACATGGCAGCCTACGTGGTGATTTGGGGACCCTGACAAAGCCCATTCATGACGATTACATTCTCCTTGTCTGGTTTCCTCTTTCCATCAAAAGACTTTCAAGATACGTTGTCTTTCTCTCTCCCTCCATACCTGTAGATGTTTCTTAGTTCTCTGATTTGGTTCCAGGGTAAGGCAGCTGCTGTGCTCAGAAAGCATAATTTTCTAATGTGCATGTGGCCTTATCAGATCCCTTTCTCCCCGCACTGCAGAGTGTTATCAGCATGGCTCTGGGGAGTGTTTGTGGCAGGGAAGCAGCCTCAGGTGAGAGGGCCTATGTTGCTGCAGAACCTTCAGATGATGGAATGGCTGATGCAGAAAGACACACCAAGATAGCAGGAGTCCTGAGAATGTTCTCTGTAAGATGAAACGGCAAGAACAGGTCAGACGCGGGACCCACAGGCTAAACGGCAGAGGAGAAACAAAAGCATGTGGAGTACTTCATTAGAAAGAAGAGAAAATACTTTCATGTATATAGCAATCCTTAGGATTCTTCCCACTTAACAGATGAGCAAACTAAGCTTCCATGGATTCCTGCCAGATGGTGCACCTGAAAGGCTAACCTCAGAGGCTGGCAGGTGACCTGATGGCTTTAACTCTTCTCCCAGAGAAGCACCATGGCAGGAGAAAGGGGAGTAGCTGAGAGACTAGGAATATCTGAGGGAGCTGCTCAGGGTCTAGCCTTCACGGACCCAAAGGAAACCAGGCCCCATCCCAGCACTGAAAAGAACTCCACTCTGAAGTTCCACTGGGGCCAGTTTCACTTATGGCGACTCAGCTGCCAGGAAGAGTTTATGAAGGGAGGATGGGAGCGCAAGGCACAGAACTTGGTCCCCAAACATCTCAGTCCGTTTGGACTAGGTAAACCACAAAAGGAGAGAATGTCAACCTCCCATAAAGGTGCTTTCTGACCTGCAACACAGGGACCTGTGTGGGACCATGGATGGCCTGCAGAAAGTCTGGGAAGCCCATAAAATATGTAAAATGTTGTTCACATGAGAAATATGCACTCACCCTGAGAACGGGGGCACAGATGGAATCAAATTCTGAAAGAAGACTGTGACTCCGAAAGTTTAAGATGTATCATCCCCTTCCCGCTTCTTAACTGGGTTCCAAAGTCAGACAACAGGCTCAAAACCTGGCTCTCTGCTTACTAACTGCATAACCACAGACAAGTTCTCTCCCCCCATGAACCACAGTTTCATACAAACTGAAAGAGGGATAATAGTACTACTACCCCCAAGAACTTCTGTTGGGATAGAATAACACATGGACGTGAGATGGTTAGCCAAGTGCACCAGAGCACCCTGGTGGGGGCTGGGGGTGGGATGCAAGGTTCCAGCCTCAACTTGACCTCAACTGGGAAGCCCTTTCTCTCAAGATTGTTTTCTTGTCTGTAAAATGGGTCCAGTAGAGCCAGCCTGTCCATCTTACAGGGCTGCTATGAAGCTGACCAGAGAGTGTGCGTAGAAATGGGCCTTGATGATCATAAGGTCGGCTAATGATCCAGTGACCTTTCCCCATAGCCACAGCTCATGGGGGCAGGTTTCCCCGGACCCCACCTGCAAGGCAGGGCTGGGCCAGCCTCTGCCAGGACGGGGCTGGAGGCCCTGATCACCTGGTGGCTTCTCTCAGCTCCCCCATCTGCAGACCGTCACCTTTTATAAAGGCCCAAGCATTGCTGGGGGAGGGGAGATTGCATTTTAATTTAATAGCGAAAATAATTCACGAGCTTATAATGAAATGAGACAAGCAGAACATAACAAGTAAATACACTACAAACTATGTTGCAAGCCTCTAAGGTAACAGAAAATAACTAGTTTTAGTTGCTTTTTTTTATCTATTATGAGGAATGTCAAGCATTTGACAACAGAGTATTTAATAAAAAGTACTATAATTTGTGTTTAAGCGATAGCAATAGATATTACATTTATTTTATTTCTATCCAAAGAGACAGGCTTGGGATTTCTTAAAGGGATTAGGAAATACAAAGTGAGAGGTTTAATGGGCCTGGGATGAGCAGGCCATGGGCTGGGGCTCCCTGGGGCTTGCACGTGCGGACGCAGGCAACTGGAGGTGGGTCATGTGCCCAGCCCATGCTAGCCTCGGTGAGAAGCTGAGGGATTACAAGTACACATCCAGGAAAAATACCCAGAGACGGGCTGGGGGCTCTGCTGGGGGCCTTCACACACGGTCCCTGCAGACCCCAAAAGGCCTCACTCCCCCTAGGGAAGAAGACCCAGGACACATCCACAGAACAAATGAATAAGCCTCATTAATGAGCCCCAGAAGAGATGCAGAAAGTCGTTGGAACTTCACTGTTGGTGACACTGAAGAACCAGAAACAACGTAAAGCCACATCAAATGTAGTAGGGAAACAAGACGGGATACTCCTCATGGAATTCCAGGTGACCAAGCTGGGTTTATCAGTGTGAGTGTGCCTGGGTCTCAAAAATGCAATGGAGATGGAAGAAAGCAAAAGATTTATGTAGATTTATACACTTGCCTGCAACCCCACAACATATGTAATTTAAGGATGTGTGTGACCATGTGTTGCGTGTGTATGCATCATGTATGCACGTGTGTTGTGCAGTGTATATGCTGTGCTCATGTGTTGCATATGGGTGGGTGCATGTGTGTGCGTGTGTATATATGTGGTTGTGAGCATGTGTTGAATTTGTTTGGTTCAGATATTCCCAGGGCACTTCGGGCTCTGGCATCTCACCTGTGTCAATTGCCTGTGAACTCCTTTTGAGCTTAGGGAGGAGGAGGCCAAAGAGGGCCAACGGAGAGGCTGGTGAACCCACCTGAAAATGGGATTTGAAGGCCCAGAAGGACTTGGACAGGGAAAGAGAAAGCAGGTATTCAAGATAGTGGTAAGTGGGCATCCCTGAAAGAGCAGCGTAAGACTAGGCTGTGGGGAGAGGCCTGCATGGTCAGTGGCCCACCACTGAGGTCAGCGGTGGGTCAGTGGGTCATGGGGCAGCAAGGTGAGACATAACTTAGGTTCCTATCTCCATTTAGTCTACTGGCCAGGACAAGGCCCATATAATTCTGGAGAGCTTCTGCCCATCTGAGCAGGGGCCATGGTTCATCTCCAGCCCCAAACCACCACAATGGGATGTCAACCCAGTAATCAGATTTTCTGAGTTTTCAAGAGAAACTGCCATCCCTTCTTTACACAAAAACCTCTTAATTTTCAGATGTTTGCTTAACTTTTAACTCTGGAACACAGTGCACAGATCTGAGGCTGCATTGGGCCTTCACAGATGGTCAAGGACACCAGGATGGGAAGAACCTTCCACCTGTGGGCTTAGCAGGAAGAACCTCAGGAGAGCTCCTAGAAGGCCCCATCGTTCCTGCACGGAGCAACTCGCTGCTGCGGCAGCTCAGCCACGTCCCAGCCACCTCAAACTCTGAGGCTCGAGTTCCTTAAAAGTTGGATGAGAGTCCCTGGCCCCAACTCATGGGCAGCTGAGAAGATTAAACAATATTGCATAAGCATGGGAAAGCATTCAAGTAAGCTGTGAAGTACTATATACACACAAAGCATTAAGCCTACCATTCATGTTAGACACTGTGAGATTTTATAAGCAAAAGGTCAGCGTCAAATCCAGTCAACATCCTCATGTTTTAACTCCAAACAGACAAATGTTCTAAGAATTCCTCTCAGATAGCTCAGTGCAGGCAATGGACTCTTCTGAGAGGCTGTTTCTGTGCGATCAGATATGAGCTCACCCAGGTGGAAGCCCCCTTTCCTGTCCCGCACCAGTGGACACCACCCTGCCTCCCCGTCCCACTTATCATTTCCACCAGCCCTGCGGAGACCTACTCCTCCTGCAGCTGTTCTTACCTGGCTGAGAGTGCACCAGAGAAAAGGGACCGAGGGTCACCTCTGAAGGAGACCACAGTGGTGAGAGGCCTGGGAATGAGACCTTCGGAGAGAAGACGATCACTGTCCTCAGGTCTGAAGACCATGTGTGGGGAAGAGGGGGCCCTTGAGTTGTCCTAGTCAGAATTATCACACAACTCAGCAGGTGGGGATCTTCCACTCACTGGCAGCCTTCCTGCCAAGGCTAGTGGCTCTTGGAGAGGCATCAGTTCCCATCTAAGGTGAGCTCTTGCTGCCAAGCTTCACGGGCATGCTGTGTAGCAGGGGCTGGGGCCTCCCCTGAAACCCCGACAAACAGCAGTGGTCCCCTTGGCTGGCTGACTTTTTGCAGCTGCAGCCCCAGAGCAGGACAGAACCAAACACACGTGGATGACCCCCCCACCCCACAATCTGCCCAGGTATCGCCTGTGGCACAGCCAGAGCAATTAATAACCTTGGCACCTGGATGAGAGGCCCTGGCAGGTTTCCCCTATTCTCCATTTGCCTTCCCAGTACCTGTGAATAAATTAATCCCCTAATACATAATTAACTCGAAGTTGAAAGGTGAAGTCAAACTTAACCAATTTACTGTTCTGGAGCTGGTTTAGTTCGGATCATGTGATTTTAATTCTTTCCGTATGACCAGGTGATGGGGAAGGCGGAAGGGAGAGAGGAAAATGCACAGATTAATTTCATTCCTTAACCTCCCTAATGCGCCTGCTTGCTCGCATCGTGTTGCAGACAGCAGATCATCACATGATTTATGGGACTGACCGCTGCCTGCATCTCTCAGGCTAATGACACACACACTAGAGTCATTGATTTGTATGAGTAGCCCCCACTCTTCATTTATCACAATTTAATGTAAGAGTTTGCAATGCAGAGAAAAAAAATCCACATGGGAAACATGGGCCCATAGGCCCAGCCGCCAACCTGTTATGAATCATTTGCTGCCTTTTAATATATAGACTATTCTATTCTGGAAAATGCCCCGTAAGGTCATATTCTTCTCCTGAACATCCCGACAATTAAAGTCCCCAAGAAGCTGTTTTAAGATGCATGACCAACCAGCACCTTTGTTAGCTCACACTCTCTTGTAATGCATGCTATTGATTTGCGTCTGAACTCTCCGGAACCCTTCATAAGCCATAACCCACAAAAGTTTCTGAGGGCAGCACTGTACAACCCAAGTGTGGGATGCCTGGGGCGCCTATTGTGGGCCAGCCAGGCCACGTGTGGGCATGGGGCATGACCTCTTCCCCACACAAACACTGGGGACAAGCCCAAAGGGCCTTGTGTCCCCAAGGGCTACACCCAACCACCAAAATTAACAGCATTTGAAAGTAGAGCATTTAAAGTCTAATTACAAAAAAATGTCATAAGTTAATAACTTGGAAGATTCTGAAAAGGAACAAAAGATCTGTGAACAACAATGTTGAGAGAGTCCTTCATTTCACTGTGAGAATGCTGCCAGTACCCGCAAAGCCACAGGACACATCACACATCTTCCTGGAGGGATGCATTGATTCTGTGTGTTTTAGGAAGGAAAGAAAAAGCTTACTTAAAACACACATGGGCTTATTACATAGTAAAATGGGAAATGAACAATTTTTTTTCATGATAAAACAAGCTTTTGAATACATGCAAGAAACCTGACCACGTCCCAGAGCTGCTTGATGGTGTAGGGATAGTGGGTATTTCTGGAGGAAAGTTGGGGAAGTGTGGCTGGCATAAGCCTGGGTCGTGGGCTCAGAGGCTTGTTGGCAAAGCAGGCCAGGTGGGGACTGGAGAAAGCAGGGCTTGGGAAAGCATCTGTGGGGACAGCACGGCTCAGCTGCTTTTGGAGAACAACAGACCCAGTGTGGCCCCCATCTCCTAATTTTTCAATATAAGCATGAGGTACTGATTTTTTTTAAATGGGAGACCTATATTTTTAAATGTTCAATAATGGGAAAAACAGTTAGCCCAAACAAAATGCTAGAGCCAGGAAGAGTTTCTAACTGTGGTGTAACGGCCCACCATGTGCACATGAACTTCACGGTCCACAGAGACCCAGTCTCCTGCACTTGGGAGGTAACTCCCATGCCACTGCCAGGAGGGAGCCTGTCGCAAATTGTGGAACTCTTTGGAAAGTGCTCTAATTCCCCCATCAGCAACAGGAGTTGATCCATCATGGACAGAAAGTCAGGTTCAATCCCCAGGCTAAGAATCCCAAATTAGAAGCTCCAGGTGTGGAGTAAGGAGGAAAGTGTTATCTATTCACTATTTAAAAAAAATCATGATCATTCTAGGGCTTTTATCAGTCCTTGAATGAATCCTTTTCTAAAATAATCACTCTGAAAATGTCATCTTGGTTCACTTAGTGTTTTCATGCCAAGTTTGTTTCATAGCAAAGTCCATCTATAATACCTTATTGCTTTCCCAGAAGAACCTGGGTTCCAGATCTTGAAGAAAGGAGATAGGAAAGGTTATGAAATGATGACCTGACTTGGCTCCTACCTGAAAAATTCTAGCACTCGAATAAGCTGGATATACATGTAAAAATCTAGACCATAGCATGCAGGGTCTGTGGCTTCCTCTTGTGCCAAGCACTGCACTGTATTCTGGGAAATGTACAGAGGTATACATATGGGTAGTATCGTATAGTAGGTGGGGTTGTATAGTGGGTGCTCTGTAACAATTTAATGAATGGGAGGCTGATGAATCAGCATTCTGACTGGATTCAGGCAGGGATGTGGAGAAGATGCCACTCCCTGGATGCCTGGTGTGCAGGGGTGGGTATGGAGTGTCAGAAAATAGCCCAGGGTTAGGAGGCCAGTGTCATTGGCTCCAGGCTGTCACTTCCTCCTGATGGTGTTCTTTGACTGTAACGCCTCATCTGTTATAGGAGCCTGCCCTGTCCTGAGGCTATTGGCTGGAGAAGCGGGACCATTGGTTTGTTTTCTCATTGATTGCTTCATTCATTCATTGAACAAACATGTACAGACGCCTCCTATGGCCCAGGCTCTGTGCTAGCACCACACCTCCAGAGATGAATAAGCTCCTTGTCTTCATGAAACTTATGTTTTGGAGTGGGGGCAAGGGACATAGTGTTAAGAATAAAAACTATGAGGTAATTTCAGATGGAAGGAGAGAAACATTAGACTGGGTAAGCAGGGATCTCTAAAGAGGAGACGTGTGCAATGAGACCTGATGACAAGAAGGCTGTAAGGAAGGGCCTTCCTAGCACAGGGTGAGGAGCAAATGCGAAGGTTCTGAGGCAGGAATGAGTCTGACACCAGCAGAGACCAACAATCAATCCAGTGTCCAGAGATGAGCTCATTCATCTGAAAGCAAACTCCAGCCTCTCCCAGGACAGAGCAAGCCAGCGAGTCAGGGCGCTAGAGAGGTGTCCACACACACAACCAGTGTTGGCTCCTGTCTCCTGCACTCCTGGCCTGCCCAGAGGGAAAAGACCAGGCCCTGCCCCACAGAAATCCACACTCCAAGGGAGGAATGGGCACATACCAGTCACTGGGATACAGGATGCAGGGCAGGGTCTCTCAGAAGATGCACATCTAGCAGGTCATCAGGAGAGATTTTGTGGATGTGAGGTTTAAGCTGGCTCTTGAAGGGAGAGGAGGAGAGGAGTGTGGGGCCTGTATGTCTAAAGACAGAGGGCCTTGAAAGTCTCAGGAGCCAGAGGGCTGTCAGGTGTGGCTGGACCATGAACTGGGTGCAGTGGAGGGATGGCAGGCCAGGTGGGAAAGGAGGCAGAGAAAGAGAAAAGTGGAAGGACTCAAGCCAGAGCTGCTAAATTCTGGAGAGATCAGCTAGTAGCCACCATCTCCAGTGGTTTTAGGGGCATCCAGGCAGGGAGCCCCAAGGAGCATCTGACAGACTGGGGACAGCTGGCAAAGACCTGGACCTTCTGCCCCAAAACAGGCCACTCCAACATCTCTAATAATGCAGACAGCTGGGCCAGCACCCTGAAGACACCAGGTGAGCACTGGATCAGGGCTGACACTGGCTTATGTACTTGTTCTGCAAACACATGTGGGATCTCACCCTCCAGGCCAAAGGCCAGTTTCCAGTCTTTTGGGTGGGTCACCTGGGCTTAAACCAATAGCATCCCCTGCCTTTTCCTTCATCTGGTGGCTGTGTAGTTGTATCCTTTAACCCTTCCACTGACCTGCTAAGGTTAGCACAGCTGCTGCCATTTCACACGAGGAAATGGCAGCAACACTAATCGGCCTGCTCCGGGGTTCGCAGCTAAAAGGTAATGGAGCCAGTGCTGTAGGACTTGTGCCTTTTGGGGGTACACAAGGTCACTTTAGGGGCTACAAAGACACCATGTTTTATCCTGGGCTTTCTTGAAAGCCGAGACAGACCAGGACCTGTGTGTGCAGATAGTTTACCTGAGAGGTGATGCCAGGGAACTTGGGTAAGGGACCAGGGGAGGTAGAACAGTGAAGGAGGGGAAGCTGATCCAAGGTCATGGCTGAGATGCCCTGGGGCCAGAAGCAGGAATGTAAACTAAGGCTGAAGTGGGGCTGTTAGATCAACCCACACGCAATTGGAGTGAAAGCAGGCCAGAGATGTAAGGTTGAAGCATGAGCTGGCAGATGACATCATGTTCCCACAGCGAGAACATTATTTCCCTGGTATTCCTCATTCAGTCCTGAGGCTCTCTGTTAGTTGAGACCCTCCTCTGGCTCCAGCAGGGAACTGACTCTAGCCATGATGTTTTTTGTCATTATATTAATTTTACTATTGTCTCCTCTTCATGTTAAATGATATGAGTTTCTCAGTTATCATAGCTGTAGAAAGTTTCCTTTAAAAATCTCTGTTTATGTAAGAGAGGTAAGTGGATGTAATGAAAATGCTAATGAACTGTAGAGATGGCCCGGAATGTGTTGAACGTCATGAAGGAGACTAGGAAATTATGGAAAGCAGGTTCTGTGTCCCTATGCTGTACTTTTTGGTCCTGAGCAGATACCCGAGTCTGGCGAGTTGACTACTTCCAGACACCCTAACGCGTGCATGCATGGGGATCTTGTTTATATTTAGGCTGTAGCCTCGTCCAGAGCAAGGGGGATTTTATTACTGATGACAATAACACCTGCCGCAGCAATAAAAATTATCATAAGAGCAAAAATTATCATACCTGAGAAAAGACTTTTAGTGTTTGCCAGCTTTTCTATATTTCTTTGCTGTTTGTCTTGGGCCTCTGTGTTTGCATCTCCTCAAAGGAGCACTTTGGCCAGAGGAGCCCTGGACCGCCAGATGGTCCACAGTGAATAGCTAAGAACAGACTGATTATGAACAAAAGAGGCACTGAGGAGAAGGGCCCACCGCCATAGCCTCCATTCTCCAGCAGGCATCCTATTAGATATCTACAGACCGAAGAAGCCCCCTGAAGGTCAGCATTGGGGGTTTGCAGAAGCAGCTTTCCTTAGTGACCTGGTCCTTGTGATTCAGGGTTAGGTACAATTGTAATTCACATTAAGCAGAACTGATTTTTAATTTTTTTTTTCCTTGGAAAAAATAAATAAATCACTTATGCCTGCTGGTGTCAACACAGATGGGCTCCTTCTCTTTTCCACTTTGGTTCATTTTGTCATTTGCTGTTGGGTCCTGATGTCACCAAAGGTCAGATCATGAGGAACAAGAAATGGGTGTGCTCAGATCTGGAGAACTGTTCCCTCTCAGCTTTCTGCTTCTGAGATCATTTTTGGTGTTTGGTCCCCAAAGGAAGTTATGTCCTCAGGCTCCACATGTGCTACATACCGTGAGTGGGCCATGCACATCATGCCTATTTCATTTACTCCTCACATCACATATGTTATTTCAATTTCACAGACAACAACACTGAGAAACAGATAGGGAAACTGATCTACCTTAGGTCACACAGTGAGTAAATGCTACTGCCAAGATTTGACAATGAGCTGTGTGTTTTGAGCCCATTTTCTTAGCTCAGAACCTTCACAGGAAAAGTTAACAATAAAAGTAATAAGCAAAAAGAAAGAGATGAAGTGTAAGTGTACTGTTGTGAGATTCTTATAAAACATGTGAAGAGGCATGAAAATAAACCATGGTAAGTTAAAGATGTATGTTGTAAACCATAGAGCCATCACTTAAAAAATAAAACAGAGATAGTGGAAACAAAATGGAGATATAAAAGAGTCAAATTATTCCAAAAGTACGTAGAGAAAAAGGGGAAAAAAAACAAAGAATAGATGAGAAAAATAAAAAACAAAGACGCAAGATGATACACTTAACCATATTAGTAATTACAATAAATGTAAGTGATCTAAACATTTTAATTAAAAGATAAAAGATGCCAGACTGGATATAAAGCAAGGGCCACCTATATATTGTCTAAAAGAAATCCAATTTAAATATAGGGCACAGAGAGGGCAAATGTAAAAGAATGCCAAGATGTCCTTCAATGGATGAATGAACAAATGGGTTCATTTGAATAAGAAGGAATGAGCTATTGATTTATACAACATAGATAAATCTTAAATGTGTTTTGCTAAATCAAAGAAGCCAGACCCAAAGGGTACATATAGTATGATTCCATTTTCATGAAATTATACAAAAGACAAAACTATGGGGACAGAAAACATATCAGTAGTTGCCAGTAACTGGGGACTGGGAAGGCTTTGACTACAGAAGAAGACACAAAGGAATTTTTAGGGTAGATGAGACTATTCTGTATGGTACTAGGGTGATGGATACGTGATTCTGTTCTCTTTTCAAAGCCCACAGAACTTTACACCACAAAGAACAAACCTTACAGTATGCGATATTAAAAAGAAATAAAAGTCAGTCAGGATGTTGAAAGATTCCAGTTTGGAATACAAACTGTGAAAAATGAATCTAACTGTATTAAAACTTGTGATGCGACATCACCACTGGGTGAAGGCAAAGGCATCGATCAAAGTCAGAACAAAGTGAAAAATGCCCAGACGCACAGTACTCTAGTTGGCAAATTTGTTGGTCACAGAGGTACATATTAGCGATTCTGTATCTATTTTATGTAAATAAGAGTTGAACAAATAAAAATTTGCAAACAAATAATAATTTGCAGATAATGGAAGCCAGGTTTCTCACTGTCAGAGAAAGAAGCTGCAAATAAGCAAGGGGCAGGAGAGAAGGACAAATGTTCTGAATTTTAAATGATAAAAATTATATAAACATATATATAATTTTATATACATGTATATGTTAGTATGCACATGGCATATTAACGGAGCTTCAGAGTTTATATTTATCACCTCACAAGAGTGGAATTTTTGATTCACTTCTAATAAATAGAGAATGGAAAGGGGAGACTACAATGGAGAAACCATCCCCTTAATCAAATAATCAAAATTAACATAACCAATAATGTCACCTGATATCCCTGATATCCACATCCTCCCTGATATGAGAAGGGCACCTTCTGTAATTCCAGTATGAACATGAGAATATATCAAATCCAAATTGAGTAGTCTATAAAATACCTGACCAGTATTCTTCAAAATTGTAAAGGCAATGACAAACAAAAATACTGGTAAATTATCACAGATCAGAGGAAGCTAAGGAGACAAAGGTAGACTCTTGGATTGGGATTTAGAACAGAAAAGTAAATTAGTGAAAATCTGAATAAAATCTGTGGTTTAGTTAACAATAATATGCCAATGTTAATTTCTTAATGTTGAAAAATGTACCATAGTTATATAAGATGTTAACATTAGGGAAAGATGGTAATGGGTATAAAGAAATTTCAATACTATCCTTGAAATTTTTCTGTAAATCTAAAACTATTCTAAAATAAATATTTTTTAAAAAGCAATAGGATGATCAGACTATCATCAGACATCTCAGCAGAAACCTTACAGGCCAGAAGGGAGGGGCATGATGTATTTAATGCAATGAAGCAGAAGGGCCTCGAACCAAGAATACTCTACCCGGCAAGGTTATCATTTAAATTTGAAGGAGGGATTAAACAATTCCCAGACAAGCAAAAGTTGAGGGAATTTGCCTCCCACAAACCCCCTCTACAGGTTATGTTAAAGGGACTGCTCTAGATGGAAGGACTCCTTAGGCCAAATAGATGTCACCGGAGAAAATAAAATCTCAGCAAAGAAAGCAGACCAACCAAATACTAACTAAAGGCAAAAAATAAAATCAACTATCCACAAAAGCAGTCAAAGGAAACAGAAAGACTGCAGAATAAAACACCTAACATATAAAGAATGGAGAAGGAAAAATAGGAAGGGAGAGAAATAAAGAATCATCAGAGTATGTTCATAATAGCTTAATAAGAGAGTTAAGTAAGCTGGTTAGATAGTAAAGAAGCTACCCCTGAGCCTTTGGTAACCACGAATCCAAAGCCTGCAATGGCAATAAGTACATATCTTTCAATAATCACCCTAAATGTAAATGGACTGAATGCGCCAATCAAAAGACACAGAGTAACAGAATGGATAAAAAAGAAAGACCCATCTATATGCTGCTTACAAGAGACTCACCTCAAACCCAAAGACATACACAGACTAAAAGTGAAGAGATGGAAAAAGATATTTCATGCAAACAATAGGGAGAAAAAAGCAGGTGTTGCAGTACTTATATCAGACAAAATAGACTTCAAAACGAAGAAAGTAACAAGAGATAAAGACATTACATAATGATAAAGGGGGCAGTCCAACAAGAGGATATAACCATTATAAATCTCTATGCACCCAACACGGGAGCGCCAGCATATGTGAAACAAATACTAACAGAATTAAAGGAGGAAATAGACAGCAATGCATTCATTTTAGGAGACTTCAACACACCACTCACTCCAGAGGACAGATCAACCAGACAGAAAATAAGCAAGGACACAGAGGCACTGAACAACACACTAGAACAGATGGACCTAAGAGACATCTACAGAACTCTACACCCAAAATCAGCAGGATACACATTCTTCTCAAGTGCACATGGAACATTTTCCAGAATAGACTACATACTAGGCCACAAAAAAGCCTCAGTAAATTCAAAAAGATTGAAATTCTACCAACCAAGTTCTCAGATCACAAAGGTATAAAACTAGAAATAAATTGTACAAAGAAAATCAAAAGGCTCACAAACACATGGAGGCTTAACAACATGCTCCTAAATAATCAATGGATCAATGACCAAATTAAAACAGAGATCAAGCAATATATGGAGACAAATGACAACAACAGCACAAAGCCCCGACTTCTGTAGGACGCAGCAAAGGCAGCTCTAAGAGGAAAGAATATTGCAGTCCAGGCCTATTTAAAGAAGGAAGAACAATCCCAAGTGAATAGTTTAAGACACAATTACTGAAACCAGAAAAAGAAGAACAAATGAGGCCCAAAGTCAGCAGAAGGAGGGACATAATAAAGATCAAAGAAGAAATAAATAAAATTGAGAAGAATAAAACAATAGAAAAAAAATCAATGAAACCAAGAGCTGGTTCTTTGAGAAAATAAAAAAAATAGATAAACCCCTAGCCAGACTTATTAAGAGAAAAAGAGAATCTGCACACATAAACAGAATCAGAAATGAGAAAAGAAAAATCACGACGGACTCCACAGAAATTCAACGAATTATTAGAGAATACTATGAAAATCTATATGCTAACAAACTGGATAACCTAGAAGAAATGGACTTCCTAGAAAAATACAACCTTCCAAGACTGACCAAGGAAGAAACAGAAAATCTAAACAGACCAATTACCAGCAATGAAATTGAATCAGTAATCAAAAAACTACCCAAGAACAAAACCTCCAGGCCAGATGAATTCACTGCTGAATTTTATCAGACATATAGAGAAGACATAATACCCATTCTCCTTAAAGTTTTGTAAAAAATAGAAGAGGAGGGAATACTTCCAAACTCATTCTATGAAGCCAGCATCACTCTAATACCAAAACCAGGCAAAGATCCCACAAAAAAAGAAAATTACAGACCAATATCCCTGATGAACATAGATGCAAAAATACTCAACAAAATATTAGCAAACCGAATTCAAAAATACATCAAGAGGATCATACACCATGACCGAGTGGGATTCATCCCAGGGATACAAGGATGGTATAACATTCAAAAATCCATCAATATCATCCACCACATCAACAAAAAGAAGAACAAAAACCACATGGTCATCTCCATAGATGCTGAAAAAGCATTTCACAAAATTCAGCATCCATTCATGATAACAACTCTCAAAAAAATGGGTATAGAGGGCAAGTACCTCAACATAATAAAGGCCATATATGACAAACCCACAGCTAACATCATACTTAACAGCGAGAAGCTGAGAGCTTTTCACCTAAGATCGGGAACAAGACCGGGATGCCCACTCTCCCCACAGTTAGTCAACACAGTACTGGAGGTCCTAGCCATGGCAATCAGACAAAACAAAGAAATACAAGGCATCCAGACTGGTAAAGAAGTCGAACTGTCACTATTTGCAGATGACATGATATTGTACATAAAAAAAAACCCTAAAGACTCCACTCCTAAACTACTAGAACTAATATCTGAATTCAGCAAAGTTGCAGGATACAGAAATAATACACAGAAATCTGCTGCTTTCCTATACACTAACTATAAACTAGCAGAAAGAGAAATCAGGAAAACAATTCCATTCACAATTACATCAAAAAGAATAAAATACCTAGGAATAAACCTCATCAAGGAAGTGAAAGACCTATACCCTGAAAACTACAAGACAGTCATAAGAGAAATTAAAGAGGACACTAACAAATGGAAACTCATCCCGTGCTCTTTGCTAGGAAGAATTAATATTGTCAAAATGGCCATACTGCCTAAAGCAATCTACAGATTCAATGCAATCCCTATCAAAATACCAACAGCATTCTTCAACGAACTGGAACAAATAGTTCTAAAATTCATATGGAACCACAAAAGACCCCAAATATCCAAAGCAATCCTGAGAAGGAAGAATAAAGCAGAGGGCACCTCGCTTCCCGACTTCAAGCTCTACTACAAAGCCACAGTAATCAAGACAATTTGGTACTGGCATAAGTACAGCCCACAGATCAGTGGAACAGATTAGAAAGTCCAGATATTAACCCAAACATATGAGGTCAATTAATATATGATAAAGGAGCAATGGATATACAATGGGGAAATGACAGCCTCTTCAACAGCTGGTGTTGGCAAAACTGGACAGCTACATGCAAGAGAATGAAACTGGATTACTGTCTAACCCCATACACAAAAGTAAACTCAAAATGGATCAAAGAACTGAATGTAAGTTATGAAACCATAAAGGCCTTAGAAAAGAGCAGGCAAAAATCTCTCGGACATAAACATGAGCAACTTCTCCATGAACATATCTCCACGGGCAAGGGAAACAAAAGCAAAAATGAACAAGTGGGACTATATCAAACTAAAAACTTCTGTACAGCAAAGGACACCATCAATAGAACAAAAAGACATCCTACAGTATGGGAGAATATATTTATAAATGACATATCCGATAAAGGGTTGACATTCAAAATATATAAAGAGCTCATGCACCTCAACAAACAAAAATCAAATAAGCTAATTAAAAAATGGGCAGAGGAGCTGAACAGGAACTTCTCCAAAGAAGAAATTCAGATGGTCAACAGGCACATGAAAAGATGCTCCACATCACTAATCATCAGAGAAATGCAAATTAAAATCACAATGAGATATCATCCCACACCAGTTAGGATGGCCACCATCCACAAAACCACAACAAATGTTGGCAAGGATGTGGAGAAAGGGGAACCCTCCTACACTGCTGGTGGGAATGTAAACTAGTTCAACCATTGTGGAAAGCAGTATGGAGGTTCCTCAAAAAACTCAAAATAGAAATACCATTTGACCCAGGAATCCCACTCCTAAGAATTTACCCTAAGAATGCAGCAGCCCAGTTTGAAAAAGACATATGTACCCCCATGTTTATCACAGCACTATTTACAATAGCCAAGAAATGGAAGCAACCTAAGTGTCCATCAGCAGAGGAATGGGTAAAGAAGAGGTGGTACATATACACAGTGGAATATTATTCAGCCATAAGAAGAAAACAAATCCTACCATTTGCAACAACATGGATGGAGCTAGAGGGTATTATGCTCAGTGAAATAAGCCAGGCCGAAAAAGACAAGTACAAATGATTTCACTCATATGGGGAGTATAAGAACAAAGAAAAAAACTGAAGGAACAAAACAGCAGCAGACTCACAGAACCCAAGAATGGACTAATAGTTACCAAAGGGAAAGGGACTGGAGAGGATGGGTGGAGGGAGGAATAAGGGGAACAAAAGGGGCATTATGATCAGCAGACATAATGTAGGGGGAGCACGGGGAGGGCTGTAGAACACAGAGAAGACAAGTAGTGATTCTATAGCATCTCACTACGCTGATGGACAGTGACTGCAATGGGGTATGTGGTGGGGACTTGATGATGGGGGGGTCTAGTAAACATAATGTTGCTCATGTAATTGTAGATTGATGATACCAAAAAAAAAGGCATATCACCTAAAAAAAAAGCAATAAGATGAAAAATGCTATACCATATAACCATGAATCAGAAGAAAAGCTTAGTAGCAGATAAAGTAGACTTCACAAAAAGGCAAATTACCAGGATTAAGAGGTACATTTCAAAATGTGTGTGTACTTAATGAAGTTTTAAAATAACTAAAATATAAAAAAGAACTGAAGAGAAATTGAAAAACTGACTATTATTTTTGTAGATTTCAAAATGCATCTATCACTAATTGAATAAACAGGCGGACCAAAAAAAGTCAGTAAATTACAGATTTGAACATTATCACAGGGCTTTCGGCTGCTTGTACTGAGCAGTGAAAGTGAATTTTATGCAAATCCTCCCAACTCCACATTCAATGACACTTAATTGGTTGCTTAGATTTAGCTATGATGGGAGTATTTCTACCACAGAAGGCATCAAATGCTATAAATCAAAGCATTTTTCCCTCTAGGAATTCAGTTAAACATTTTCCAGCGCCCATTAACTATCAATCAAACAAAGCTAAATGACATTTAGAGGCATTTACAGAACACCCCAAAACAGTGGAATACACCTTTTTTTTCAAGTGCTTATAGGATATACTACCAAGACAGTCCATATTCTGGGTCATAAAGCAAGTGTCAATAAATTTTAAATAATTCAAATCATAAGGAGTATGTTGTCTGACCACAATAGAAGTAAACTAGAAATTGATAACATGAAGTTATCTGGAAAATTCACACATATTTGGAAATTTAAAAATGTTCTTCTAAACCCATGGGTCAATGAAGAAATAGCAAGAGGAATTAAAACACACAAGAAAACAAAAAAAACATAGCCTGAAGTTAGCATGAACTGTATTAAAAGAAAACATATCAAAATATGTGGGTTACAACTAAAACAGTGATCAAGGGAAGTTTATAGTGCTTGTATTTGGAAAGAAGAAAGGACTCAAATCAATTATTTAATCTTTACTTGAGTAAATTAAAAAAAGAGCAACTGAAACCCAAAGCAAGAAGAAAGGAAATAATAAAGATTAAATATTAATGAAATAGAATGACAAATAATTGAGGAAATCTATAAGGACAAAATTCACTTTTTAAGGGATCTAGACAGACTGATCAATTAATATAAAAGAGATACACATAAACTACCACGGAAGGAGTTAAAAGGGACATTAGTACATATCCAACAGGCATTACAAGAAGAATAAAGGTATATTATGAATAACTTTGTGTTAGTAAAGTCAGCAACTTATGTGAAACTGACAAGTTCCTTGAAAGATACAAACTACCAAATTGCACTCAATAAGAAACAGGTAACCTGAATAGCCCTATATCTATTAAAGTACTGGTTTCATACTTTAAAATACTTCAGACAAAGAAAACCTCAGGCCCAGGTGAATTTAATGATGAATTCTAACAACCAAGTACAAAATAAGTGATATCATTCTGCACAAACTCTCCAGAAAATGGGAGGAGCACATCCATATTTATTTTCTGTGGCCAACATTAACCTGATATCAAAGCCAGACAAAGACATTACCATAAAAGAGAACTGTACATTAATATACCTCATAAATATGCATGTAAAGATCCTTAACAAAATTTTAGAAAATAATATCCAGCAAAATATGAATATAATAATGCATTATGACTTAATGGGACTTAGCCAAGGAATGGTAGGCTAGTTTGACATTCAAAAATTAATGAATGCACCTCACTTTTTTAACAAACTAAAAAAAGAAGAAAAAGATAAACCATTTACAGTCAGTTCTACTATAACACTTGTTTTGAAATTTCAATTTGTTTCAACACAGCTGATATTTTAGGGAAATATTTGGGCATCATGTGAATTTTGTGTTTGCTTATGCACAAATTTTATGATTAATACTCTGTGAACGCAGAAGACTGCACCCAGCTAAAATGAGTCATGCAGGAATACACAAAAACCACCAGACACATATGACAAACATCTACCTACTTCTGTAGTTCATCATGTGTGTTAAGGACCACATCCAACCTCCCCCATGGAGTTTTAGGTAACTTTCCTCTCACCCCTTCCTATCAACTCACAAGTTTCAGCTCTTCTGAAAAAGCAAATTTTAGGTCTTTTTCAATGTAAAGTGCCATGTTTATTGTAGTATATATCTATTTCTTAATCATTTAACACATGTAAAATAGTTTTACATTTTCATTAAGTTCTCATCTTTTTGTGTGTATCTCTGATGAAGTTTTGAGGTATTGTACCCCACATTTTTCCCATAAGCATTCTGGTTTCCCTTGCAATACTTTGAGTAGCATTAGTGCTTTTTAGGCACATGTGTTGTGTTATAGCAGAGTGTAACAATCTTAATAAATGCAGAAAAAGGTATTTGACAAAATTCAGCAACAATGCATGACTTAGCAAACTAGTATAAAGAAACTTCCTCAACTAGATTAAGGGCATATATAAAAAGTGTAAAGCTAACATGAAACATAGTGAATAAAAGATTGAATGGTTCCCCCAAGATCAGAAAGAATGCAAGGATATTTCTTTCACAACTTTTACTCGCATTTGTACTAGAGACCTCATCCAATATAACAAGTCAAGAAAAAGAAATAAAAGGCATACAAATAATACAGTAATCCATGAAGAAAATCTAAGGACTCTACAAAATAAGATAGAATTAATAAATGAGTTTCACAATGAGCATGAAATAAGGTCTACAAATAAAAATATAAAACAAACATTAATAAAGAAAAAATTTAAAAATATTATTTATAATAGTATCAGTATTAATTAGAGATAAAATGAACCATGTACAAGATTTACATGCTGAACACTACAAACTATCGCTGAGATAAAGTAGAAAAGACATATATAAACTGAGGGATATACCACGTTTAAGGATTAGAAAACTCAGTATTAATATTTCACCTCTCCTCAAATTGATCAATAGTTCTAATAGAATTCTGATCAAAATCCCTGCAAGCTTAATGTAAAACTTAACAAGTTGAGTCTAAAATTTATATAGAAATACAAAAGCCCTATAAAAGTAAAAATAATCCCACAGAAACAAACTAAGTTGGATAACTTAAACTACTACATTTTAAGAATACTATGAAGTCACAGTAATCATGTCAATATGGCATTGCTATAAACATATAGATCAATGTAATAGAACAGAAAGCTCAGAAATGGAACCATACATATATAGTCAATTAAGTTTTCACAAAAGTACCATGGTTGTTCAAAGGGTAAAAGAATCCTTGTAATAAATCCTGCTGCATATAACTGTATATCCATATGAAAAATGTAAGCCTCCTCTCTTACCTCACACTATTCACAAAATTTAACACTCTGGAAGAAAATAGAGGAGAAAATCTTTATGACTTTGGACTGGCAAAAATTTTTCGGTAAGACACAAGAAGCCCAAAACACAAAAGAAAAAACTAAAAAATCAGATTTATTCAAATTAAAAACTTTCACTCCTTGAAAGACACAGTTAAGGAAATAAAAACAAATCACAGACCAGGAGAAAATATTTGCTCAATATATCTGCAAAAGAAGATGTATCCAGAATATATAAAGAACTGGTACAACTCAAATATCAGAAGACAAGCAACCCAATTTAAAAACGGGCAAAAGATTTTAACAGACCCTTCACCAAAGAAGTTATATGGCTATCAAATATTTAGCACGTGGGCAGATGCACCATCATTTGTCTTTAGGGAAATTTAAATATAATCACAATGAGATACTACTACATACACAGACACACACACACACACACACACACACACACACAATGGTACATTAAAAAGATCGGAAATATCAAATGTTGGTGAGGATATGGAGCAACTGGAACTCTCATACCTTACTGGTGGGAACATAGCCATTTTGGAAAGCAGTTTCTTATAAAGCTAACAGACATTAACCATATGACCCAGCAGCCCTACTTCTAGATGTTTACCCCAGGTAAATGAAAACAGGATAACACAAAAACTTTTACCTAAATGTTCATAGCAGCTTTATTTATAATGGCCCCAAACTAGAAACTACTGACATGCACACAACTGGGAAATAGAAAAACTGGTACATCCATGCGGTGGAAAACCAACCTGCAATAAAAGGGAACAAACTAATCAAATGCACAACAAAAAGGCTAAACTTCAAAGTTTTATGCTAAGTAAGAGAAGCCAGATATAAAAGAGTACAGGCTGTGTGGTTCCTTTTCTATGAAATTCTAGAAAAAGCAAAAGTACAGTGACAGATCGGTGGTTGGTAAGAGAGGCAGAAGGGGAAAAGAGACTGAACACGGTGGGGACACGAAGGAATCTGGGGAGTGATGGAAATTTTCTAAATCCTGATTTTGGTGGTGATTAAACAACTGTACACATTTTCCCAAACTCAACAAACAGCTGGCACACTGAAAACATGTCATACAGCATGTGATTTACACCTCAATAAAAATGATTAAAAATTAAGTATGGTAGATGCTAGGGAGCTTTGCAAGGGAAAGACCTCCTGGAACTCTGTCTAAATAGATTATTTGCCATGGATAGTATTGAAGATGAGCTTCAAGGACAGCCCCATGTGGACAGAAAGGGAGGGTCTTAGGTGGTTGCAGGGAATGGAATGAGGGCTGGGTTTTCCCAGATGAGCTGGGTTTAATCTCAGCTCTGGTGTTAGAAGAAACATGAGTGCTGGCAAGCAGCTGGGCTTTCCTGAGCCAGGGCTCCATTTCCTCAGCTGCCTAAGGGGCATTAAACCCACCCTGCCTGACTCACAGGCTGGTGGCAGTCAACTGTGTTAACAAGTCACAAAAAAAGCTCTGTAAACTCTAAAGCGCTGCACATGTGTGAAAAGAGAAATGGGGAGAGGCCAGTGCTGAAAATGGAAAGGTGAGTTTTAATTTCTAAGGAAGTACACACAATTTTAAAGTTATTGTTGGCATTGAGCAGGAAGAGAAGAGGGAATTGCCTTTCTTCCCACTAGATGTTTAAGCACTTATCTTGAGGCTCCAGTGGGTTTGTTTAGATTTAGAGATAGGTTGCCTGCAACCCTCAAGATCAAAGACAGCAAAGCTCCTCTGTAAGGAGGCCCTTATGGGCCAAACTAGATAATGTCATTATCCTATAAACAGGTGATAAGGGCAGAGCCAGGCTCATCTCAGACTAATCCAGTTCTAATCCCTTCAAGGGTCTGGAAAGATGTCAGGGAATAAAAGGCCACTGCCACTTAGCAGGCTGTATCTTGTGAGTGGATTTGTCACCCTTCAGGCCTGAGCATCTGTCTGGTTGTCCAGACATGGCAGGCATGGTGGGTGGGGGCCAGTGAGTCCCCTTCATGTGTTTGGGAACTGGAGCAGTCTTACGTTCTCTGCTGCTTCTTGGGACCTGCACTGGAAGGAGAGGTGACTGCGTCTTACAACCACAAGCACAGTAGTAAGAGGAAGTAACCAATGCTGAGCCTGAAACACGGGCTCCTGTACTCGTTTCTGTTTTAGATGAATGAACCAAGGCTGAGCAATAGGATGTTCTGTCCAGGATCCCAGAAACATAAGAGGTGCAGCCAGATTCTGAACCAGGAGCTCTTGCGACCACCATCTCCTTTGGTCTGTGGGGCACCGGTTCATTTCTCTGAGCTACAGTTTGCTCTTCCCCAAATGGAGATAAATAGGATACAAGGAGATTCAATGTCATAATGGATGTCGAGTACCTTGGAAAGTGTGTGGACCTTACTAAATCCCTCAAAACAGCATCAGGTTCCATCTCCTTTCCTATACACCTTTGGCAGGCAATGCTCCAGCCCTGGGGACAGTGAGCATGGGTCTCTAAAAAGGTGCAGGCAGGGGTCACATAGCTGGAACTGTCCCTCCTGCTGGCTAGACAGGACCAAGACCTTAATGATGGAGCTTAGGAGCATGAAATTCAGCCCTCACCATGGGATGTAAAGGTCCCCCCAACAGCCTGGGCTAGGACCTCCATGTGGACAGGCCATAGTCACTGATGCTGATGGAACCCCCCTCTCTGGTCCACAAAGGAAAGGCTTTCTATGCTATCAAGGTTAGCAAGGTCTGGCTGCCTGGGAAACCTGAGGATCCTGCTCTCAGCTCTGGTTTGGGAGCCCTTGGAGATCCTGCCCTGCAGAATTCACCCACCTCCAGGGCAGGGCAGGAGGAAGGAAGAGCACACACAGCCTCAGTCTTCAAAGTCCAGGGTCATGAGAGGCCTTCCTGGTGGTCACTGCTCAGTGGAAAAAGGGAGGCTCCCCCTATCCCCAGTCGGCAGGGCCATCGGCAGTGCCCAGAATAGAGATGAAGCGACCATGGCTCCGGCTGCTGTGGGCTCGTGGGAGGGGGTGGGAAGCAGGTCCTTCAGCCCCAGCCCACGGCCCTGGCCACCGACCAGCCCAGCTCTGTTCCACTACACTAAGCGCCACTTTCACCGTCTGCAGTTCTGTTCAGTAACTACAAGACGAACATCATCTCAATTAACAGCGTACCTTTAGGGCGTCTTTCCGCCAACTATTCCAGCGCGATTGTCCACACTGTCATCAGGGCCTAATCAACTAATGATGGCTGAAAATGAGGGAGGCCAATCCCAATAAATTCGAGGGAAAGTCATTTTTCTCTTTTAATGCCCCTCTCCCTCCTTCCTCCTCCTTCCCATGGCACAGTGCAGTAAATTAATGTCACAGTGGTTATTACAGCACCGCTGCTATGGCAAGTCTTCAAGCTACGGTCCTGGAATATTTTACCTCAGCATTTATTTGTCCATAAAATAAAACAGGATTTATGGGATGACTCTCCAGTTTGAGGGCTGCGTGGACAGCAGCTGGGGCACATCCTTATCTCCTCCACAGGTAAAGATATAGGGATACTCTTGGGAGCCAAAGGAACCCTGTGGATGGGGTGCCCAAGGCCAGGAAGGGCAAGTCCCTTAAAGGCTCCACTGGCCCTACCTGCTGGAGAAACCTTCAATTAAAAGGACAGTGTGGCTTTGAGTTCACAAAGGAGAGGCAGTGTTTTGAGGGGGGTGCCCCAGCATTTGATACCCTGCTCCAGAGCTGGGACCCAAGGGCACCTGCCAGGTGCTGACCACCGCTCGCCCACCAGGCCCCCCCCCACCGAGATGGTCTCTGTTGTCTCCTGCACTCAGCTTCCAGCATCTGGGTGCTGGCCGAGGAGGCAGCACTAGGAGAAGCCAGGGCCTGCCTGGCAAAACATAGAAGTGGAGTTCATTAAAACACACCGTGTGCACAAAACTCTTGCAGGGAAGAGAGGCTCCACCTTTGAGGATGCACTCTGAAATTATAATTCACTGATTCTGAAGCCAATCATTTCATATTTTGACTGCTGGCTTAGGAATATTCATATTTTCCACTGCATTTAAATTTCCCTGTGCCATTAAAATCCCCGAGCTCTATAATTAGGCCTCTCCTGATAGATATGGATGAGGTCTCTGTTCTGGGGAGAGTGAGCAGCAGCGTCTGGGAAGCCGGGGGTTTGCCGGGAGGGCTTCCCCTTGGTGTTGCTCCAGCTGGAAGCTTCCAGCCGGCCCACCCTTCACCTGGACCTAGACCAGACTCTCCGGACATGGCCTGCACCCACTCACTTCCTACTGCTCCTCTCCCCTCCTGTGCTTGGAGCACACAGCCACTCAAATGTTTACTCACTTAAACATGCTTTGCATTCCAAAAGCTGTATTTCCGACTCAGATGATAGTTATGAAATCAAGTCCCGCCAGTTGCACCACCAGAACAGCTGTGGCTGACTACACCACCACGTGTACACAAAACCGTGCTCCTGCTCAGAAATAAATAAATAAAGAGGACTCTTCTCCACAGGTAAATATTATTTTATGCAATGAAATACAGTGCATAAGCCGCTCCTGCCTCATCCTTGTCAACACAGCCCAGTAACTGGCAGAAAGACTCCAGCCGGCCTGTGTGTGAGTCCTGGCTGGCCGTGTCCCCTGGAGCAGATGCTCTCTGTGAATCTCAAAAGTCGCAAAGCCCCATGTCTTGGCTGCATTTCACCAGTCAGGTTTCTGCTGAGATTGACCAAAATATTGGGTAATGAAGATGGAAAAGCAATAAAGAATGGGGAAAAAAATAAAGAATTGCTTAGAAAGAACTCTGTACGTAATTACTTGCATTTTTGCTAACTACTGTATAAACAACACTTTTAACAAGGCAAATTGGAATCTTGAAGATAATTCTGCTTAGGGATATAGCTTCAATTTATTATACGAAGATAACTGAAAACTTTGTTTCTGCTGCGTTGCAGTCAATTTCCACGGCGTGCGCATTTCGAATGTGTGATTAATCATAGGAGTGCAGGGGTTGCCAATAAATACCAAAACTCTAAAACTGTAACAACTTGCTCATTTTGTGCGGTCATTCCAAATAGCTAAACAGACCAAGCCTGTCAATGTGCACCAGAATCAATGCTCTGGGGTCTCTGCAAAAGATTGATTTTTCTCTCAGAGGATTTCATTCCGCTCATCAACAAAAATACTTGGCTTCCTAAATAATCAGATCCCAGGCTTTGGTGTGGGTCACCACTGCTGCCACCAACTGCCATTCCCGGAACTGCCAGGCTGCCTGGGAGGGGCTCAGTGTGCTAGAGTCTCACCACTTGTTGACAAAAAGAACACGTTACCTAGCGTTTGGCCACTCCAAGAAAAAAAAAAAAAAAGGAAAAATAAAATCCGTATGTCAAAATAGCTTTATTTGAACAATTATATTTTAGTTCAAAACTAAGAAATTTCAGAATAGAGATGAAAAATACTCTCCTAACTTAAGCCTCTTTGATATCCAGTTTTATCATGGTAGTATCTCTATTTTCCTTTTCCGATTTCTGATCCATCCTCTTATGCATAGTTTCTAGAGACTCAGAACAGCTCAAATGTAGCGTTCAGCATGTCTGCAGTGGCTATTCGCTAATAACGGAAATGTATATACTGCTTGGTGGGCATTTGTCCCTGAAGATAAGGCCACCTAAAGGTAGAGGATATGGATGAACAAACACATGGGCATGAGAAAATACAAAACAAAACAAAACAAACAGGTTTCTACCTAGTGTCTATGTGGAACTGAAAGGGTTTGCATTGCGTCCTAATTAGTTGATTGTTTCTCTGAGGGTCTAGGCCATTCCTCACTCAGCATATAAAGCCCGCTTTGAAAGGAGCCTTTCTTCTGAGGAGGCAATCCCCCCCCTGCAGCAGCCATGCCACCCCTGGTCCCCACCTGGATATGAGAGCAGCCCTTTGTCTATCAAACTCCCTGCCCTCTGATTGGGATGACTTGCAAAAAATCTTGATAAACTAAACCTTCACGTTTGATTACATAAACACTGGAGAGGCACAGAATGACAAACACCTTCCCAAGAAGGAAAAAAAATAAGGTGAGATCACTTCATTCTCCTGCAACCTAAAAATAAATGGAAGGGGCTTCTCCCAGCTTCAGGGAGTGCATATGGATTTCTTGCTGACGTTCGATTCTCTGAACTGAATGTCACACTTGCTGAGAACAGTTAAAAAAAATAATGCTAGACTGTTATCGTTATTAGAAGGGCAAGAAGAATGAAATATCATGATTATCATTAGGAAACCCTGTAAAACATATTTGTACATTATCTTGGGGCAAATACAAGTGTCATGTGTTACCAATTGTTAGGCAAAGAACGTGGTAATATATTGTTCCCCTCCGGCCCTCTGTGCAGCTCAGCGCAGGGCAGAAATGATGTGCACTGTGTGTGCGAGCAGCCGGAACGTGCTGGTGCAGGACATGGGGGGAAGAAGGCCTCCCCAGGACTGGTGTCACAGAGAACAGTTGAGCCTGGGAGAGACAGAGCAGCAGGGGAAGGCAGCCCGAGGCCAGGACAGCTGGTAGGAAAGCAGTCTGGCCTGCTGAGTGTGGAAGAGTCCCGGGTCCCACCTGATCAGGGTTTACTGGGCTGGAAGGAGGAGGAAGAACAGCAGATCTGTTCCATGTACTGGTATTCCCATATCACTCAGGAGTCCCAGGTTCCCAAGGAAGAACCTGGCTTATTTCCCTCTTCTCAGATAATGGTGCATGTCTGCAAAGGGGTTTGGGAGTGAAGTGGGTATGGAGAAAGGTTCAAAAGAGTCCCGCTATAAGAACACAGACAAGTGTACTCTCTCTTTAGTCTTCAGTTTACACATCTGCAAATCAAAGGGGTTTGTTTTGTTTTGTTTGTTTTAGCATGAAAAGCCTTTTTAAGAATGTCATGAAAGTAGAAATGCACAGGAGCTCACAATATTTCATGTCAGTGTTGAGGGCCCACAATACCCCTTCTAATTCATCACCAGTGCCTGGAGGTCTATGGATCCCAGCTTAAGAGCCTTCAGTAGAGGAGATCTAAAGGAGGCTTTTCAGGTCCTGGGTTCTAGGGATCCCCAATCCCTGGGAGCATTTATGGAGTCCCCTGCTGGGTGCCCTGCATGACCTGGGTACTGTACATTGGCTCCGCAGCCCTCAGGGAGTGTTGGGGAAGGTAGGGAGCTCTCATAGTCAAGGCACACAGCCACTGCCCCAGTAAGGCTACAGTGGGTACCCACAATTCCCAGGGTGCACTCTGCACCTGTGGCTGGACAGAGCAGAACCTGTAAAGGTCCACAGGGGCCAGGGAGCTGCAAGATGGTACTCTTTGCATTGCCACAGAGAAATGACAATGTTTGCAAAGGAACCAGAAGATACCACTTGAAAAATATTTGCTCACAGCCCCTGGACTTCCCATATGCTGTAGCTCTGGCCACTCACCAAGGCTTCCCAACTTTCTGGCTCTAACTGCAGTGGTCATGGAAGTCTAAGGCCACTCACAGGTTTTCCCCACTCTGGAGAAGCAGCATTGTCTCTGGCCAGGGAACCAGGGCAGCTGGGGGCCTTTTTCTTTGCAGAGCAGTGCTCATTCAGGACAGCCTGGGGGACAGGGCAGCATGTGCTTCTCAGGCCTAAACTCTCTCCCCTGTGGGTTCCCTCCCCCTTGCAGTTGTGCTCAAAAATGGCTTGAAGAGAAAAGCTCAGACCTGCTGCCTCTGTCTGAAGAGTTACATTTCGTAGGAGATTCCCTTTGTCTCTAAAGGAATACTGTATAATGGTAACATTTCCGACGACTTGGCAAGAAGTGAGGAGGTATTTTGGGATAGGGGTTTCCTCTACTCACTCGAAGCCTGAGACATCTAAACATATTAAAGCCAACTGCTAAAGGTTGTGTCTGTAATGGGAAATTAGAATCCTAGAGCAGCTCTAAGACCCCCTTGCCTAAACTCCTTGTAGGGAAACTGAGGCCCTGGGGTATGAGGAGTGGGAGAGGGCTTGCAGCATCTTTCCATGCGACCTCGCACTCACTGAGCCCCTGCTTTGTGTGAAAATCAGTGCTTTGGTTCTGAACAACTGATGGCCACGGCATGGAATTCAGCCTCGTCATTACTAGAACAAAGCCTATCTCTCTGCCTGTGGGTTTGCTGACTCCTTTTTGCAGGCTATGAGTGCCAGGTTGTGTAAAGTCCTTTTCCTCAAAGAAAATGCAGACACTCCAGTCTCTCCCTAGCCCTAGGGAGTCACTTCTGCATTTGCATAACCCAAGAGACCTGCATGCACAGTCAGATCAAGACGTGTGTTCTGAAGTCCCTTTTTTGTCCTCACTTCCAGGAAACCCAGAGCCAAGTCTCACATTAGTAATTGGCTCATCTCAGATCGTCAGATTTTCTCTCTTCTGGTTTTATCTCCAATTTTTCAAATTGACTGTGTTTAATATCCTAAGCTCTTCTAAGCCAGGCAGGTAGGGCATGAAGAAGCAGATAGTAAGCTGGCAGTCTGAGGTCCTGGAGAAATGGAGGGCATGTGAGGCCTTTGCGTTATCTTCAGCCGGTCAGCAGAAGGCAGTCTGGACATGGTCTGCCCAGGACTGCGCGGTCTCTTCTTTTACACAGCCGTGGCTCTTCATGACCTCTGTGGCCCCACATGGACCCTCACTGACCATCATGGACCCCCCTCTGGCCAAATTCACTCCCTATGGCTCTCTCCTGACCCACTCCTCCCTACCTCCTCTGACTCCACGGTTTCTACGGCCCCCATGGACCCCGACTGGCCTCCTCACCCCAGCGCTAGCTCCCCCGACAGAAGCTGCTGTCTTTCAGAGGAAACTCACTCCCACCCAGCGCTCCTGTGCATTCTCCCCCTCCTCTCTGCATTTCAGGCCCCTTTCCCCCGACCGGCCCACTCATTCAGTATACGATGCTAAGTTGTGAAAAATGTGTGAGGACATTAACCCGAGGTGTTATTTATAAATATGTTAAAATTTATTAAATGATGTGGCACTCAACAACGACTCAGATAAAGAAGCACACTGGAGTGCTACTGCAGGACATGCACTATTTTAATAATCCTTTTATATTAAAATATTGCCACCTATCAGGCTGTCACAGAGCAGCAGGAGAATCCGTTAAATGTAGAGCGGAGGGGCGTCCCCCCAACGCCGTCTACAGTGAATTATTAAAGGAGAGAGAGACACCAACTAATCATTTGATAAACACATGTAAGTTAGGTATAATGGGTGCCTTCATGTCATGCACTCCTAGAAAGTTGAGGAAAATCCTGGGGCCCAGAACAGAACTTGTTCAGGGCAGCGTCTCCTGTTCTTCTTCTTCATCTGCTGAAGTAACTTCTGCCGAACTTGAACTTACGGCGCTCCTCCCTGGCCACCGTTTTTGGCCACACCCGTGAACCACTGGTACTCTATTTTACTTAATATTTTTATTTAATTTCTATTCATCTTTTTTTTACTTAAATAGATTTAATTTTTAAAGGAAGCTCTTTATCATTACTATGAATAGAAAACTAATAGCACTTACCATAAATATGAAATAACCATAAAAAAAAAACTTATAATGGAAACCAAACCATGTAATTAAATTCCAGCTCAGTATGAAGGCTTGATGAAGCCTGAGGCCTGCCATCTATGTTAAAAAGGGAGATTATCCAGTGTCACAGAGGCATTCGAGATGTGCTGGAGCCAAAGAGAGCCTTCCTCCCTGACCTCAGAAGGACTGAGAGCAGCCAGGGAGGGGACCTCCTTCCTTACCAGACAATTTGCTGGGATCAGACGCTGGCCGGGTACCACGGAAATCACACAAGTGCCCACAGTGGTCCTGTACCATATATTGGAGGCAGAGAACAAAAATCAAGAGCCATGATCACATCACTGTTCTGCTAGGCATCACATGACAGGTTAACAGGTGACAGCCCTCCTTTAGGAATGTCAGTTGAATGTGTTGGGCCGTGGTGAGGCTGGAGCCTGGGAGGCTCAGATGTGAGTCCCAGCTCTACTGTGTGCCTTGGGACAGGTCCTCTTCTCCCATCATCACAGTTCAGAGTGTTTTAGACCATGATAGAGCTTTTCCAAGACTATGTGCCTCCCAATTCTGCACTTACCTCCTCCACAGGCAGCACAACGAAAACATGTTTTAAAGTATTTTTCAATGTCACTGTGATGCAAAGCACGCGTCGTTGGAAAGAACTGCCTGGGACTGCATATGTGAAGCTTCTTCCTTGACCTGGAGAAAGGGGATGCTGGCTAATCAAAATTCAAAGGCAAATAAGAGATGCGAGGGGTGGACCAACCAAAAAGAATCTCTGAACCCCAAGGAAAGCGAAAGCTCCTTGCTGTCAAATAGAAGCCGGGGCCGTGTAAAATTGGGATATCCAAACGCGAAGCCAAGCTCTCCCATCATATTTAGAACCCACGTCAAACCAGGAAAAGAGAATGTCAGATCATCAAAATCCACATGAGAAAACACAGCTACCGTTCTTACTGTGAGCTGCGATTAAGATGAGCAGTTAGAGAAAGGCTAAAATAATGAAGTCATACATTATTTTTTTTTCCTCGTAGGTATAGATTTTATGTGACCTATTGCTTTTAAAATAGAATACCTTCCCAAGCATGCTTTACATGATAAAACTCAGAGACAAAAGAGAGAAAATGCAAATCAATTCTACATTACATGTATGTTGCTGCATTCGGCAAAATCAAATGAGATCTTTTCATCTCCTTACTGTAGAACAAAAACAGAGCAATATTATGAAATCTCACAGAGCTTTATTTCTTGGCGTCTTTTGTGTCCAGCCTTTTAAATTCAGGTTTTTCTGCCTTTTTTACTGACAAGCCCACAATTTTCAGAAAAGAAAGCTAGCATTAATTAAGACAGTGCCAGATGTAATTTTCTTGGGAAGTAAATTTCTGCACAACTAAAGGTTACAGAGACCTTTTCACTGTCAAAATTTACTACAGCCTGTGAATGTTAATGTTTCTAATGAAGACATGTTCTCTGTCCCTGAACTTAAAAGTACCCAGAGAAGGAGGCAAAGAGAAAAAAAAATCTATTTGACGAATGTATCTGGAGCCTGTGCATTAATGCAGGAAACTCTTGGCTGCCGGTGTGCGTTTTAATTATAGTGTTTGGATAGCCTTGTTTTCTAAACAAGGAATATTGCCATAAATTGGCAATTTTGCATGAGGAGTGGGATTGTAGTAGGTGCCTTATGCTACAAATGAACTCGTAGTATAATAAGCATTTACCCCATTAGGCTTAAGGATGTGCCTCTTCGGACTCCGGGACACAGGGAAAGAAAGCAGACAGAAGACCCACACCTTCCAAGATGGGGCACCAGAGTCAGCATGGGGTCTTTGCGTTTTCAGTTCTCTGACCTCCCAGTGCGTGGGTTCGGAAGGTTGACTTGGTGTCTGATGATAGAGACGTAGTTTGTTTCTGGCCAGTCTGGGTTTTGTTTGGCAGGCCTGAACACCAGTCACACCAGCATTTTCTGTCCAGGGCAAAGACTGTCATGATGAGTAGGAAGCAGGGTCCCCCACCCTCCCCGGGGACTGCATGCTCTCGCTGGAGGGTTCCAGTGTGAGAAATCACAAGGACCGGGGTTAAAAGACAGTCACGTCATTGACCCAGTAATGCCCTCTCCAAGAATCTCTCCTAAAGAAACAAGCACAAAATAGTATGCAGAAAGACGTTCTCTGTATATAAAAACAGCAATGACAAGCAGAAACATAAAAGATTTTATGTTCAACAATATCGGAATGATTAAATAAAACATAATACACCCATAAACTGGAATATTATGCAGGTATCAATCCTTCTGGTTCAGAAGATACTTCCATCAAAAGTAAAACATTTATATTATATAACATGTAAAAAGCATGATATGAAATTTTGTGATCTCAATTTTGTAAAAAAAAAAATGCATAGAATGAATACTGAATGGAAATGTGGCAAATTGTTGAATGCGGTAAAATCGTGATATTTTTATTTTTCCTAATAAAGGTAGCAAAAGAAAAATTTCTAGAAACTACCAAAAATGTATATTTTTTTCATCAGGAAAAAATGCCAATAGGGTCACCAGGACTGAGCCAGCATCATATTCCAGCGCAGACTCTCTTGAGTCTCAAATCCTTTATGTTCTGATTTACCATTGCCTGTCTTTCTTCTGAAGCAAGAGTTGGCAAAGTTTTCTCCAAAGAGCCAGATAGTAAATGTTTTAGGTTTTATAGGCCATAAGGTCTTTCTTGCAACTACTCGACTCTGCCATTATAAGCACGAAACCAGCCACAGACACCACATAAACCAGCGAGCACGGCCGTGTTCCAGTAAAACTTTACGTACAAAAACAAGTGGTGGGCCAGCTTTGACCACAGGACACAGTTTGCCAACCTCTTTCTAAATCACCCAGTGTTCTGCTACTGGATTATAGCCCATGAACATAATGTTCCAAATACCTCCAAGATCCTGGAGAACTGACACTCCCATTTACGGATGAGGTGACTGATCCCACACAGGTGAAGCGAGTTGCTAAAGTCATAGAAGAAGTTCCTAGCTGAGATGACAAGAAAACCAAGGGTGCTCTGCCTTTCCAGGGGTGCCCCTCAGCTTAATTCCTGAATTGGCCCACGGCCCTTCATGGTGGTTGGGATTCTCAGGTCTTGCTCTACGCCGTGTGGCCTGCCCAGGAAAGCTTGTCAATGGTGGTGGCTCTCCCAGTTTCTGCCGCTCCTCATCATCTGTTGGAGGACTGGGAGGACATCGTCCACAGCTTCTCCCGGATCACCATCAGCTCCAAGTGGTGGGGTCATCAGAAGCCTGGGCTGACCCAGCACAGACCCAGTTTTGCCTGTGTCCCCTCATTACTAATTCAGCCCCCTTTCACACTCAAAACTGCCAGGTTTGCACAATAAACCATATGATCACTTCCCCAAAGCTGAATTGAGCAGAGTTTTATCCTGTGTGAGAAAAACCAGTGTGATTTCAGTTATTTGTACAACTTGCACGAAAGAAGATACATTTAAAAATTTCAAGTAAAAACTTACAATTAAGTAGAATGGATGATTCTGCCTACCCGCTGTTCCAGTGATGGAGTCTGTGTCGCAGAGTGAACCTGCAGTGGGAAATGTGATTATGAAGGTTCCTCAAATCTCAGCTTGGCAGATCCTAAGGGGTTGTTTGGGGGTAACACTGACTCTGTGTGATTTTCCCTTGACATTGACTTTGGATTTGAACTCCCTTGCAGGAAACCACACACTCTTGCTCTCACTCCTGTACTCATGCCCACCCTGCCCAGGGTGTGTCCCTGCATGCTCATCTGCATCTCAGGGTCTCCCCTCTCAAGTCTTTCCATGCCCTTCTCCAAGTGACTGGGGCTTCCTTACTTTCCTTCCTTCCTTTCTTCCTTAGCCTTCCAGCCCTGTTAAAGTGACCAAAACACTCAAGTATGCAAATAATAGCCCAGATGAGTGTGACATGGGCCCTTCTATGGAATCATCCAAACCTCTTCCCATCACCCCCTCAGGACCTTTATAGGTAGGGAAGTCAATAAACGGAGTTTGTGGAATGTAAATGCCGTCTCCTGAATGGGCACACTTGTTCAAAGACAGTTCGAGGAGCTCAAGGAGCTGGAAACTGACAGCCAAAGAGTCTTGTGGCCGTGGAAGAGAGAGAAGCAGACAGAGAACAGGCAAATATGAGCAATACCTTTCCTCCCAAGGAACCTCTACCGAGTCTGCCTGACTTTGGGAGAGAAAAACAAGCAGGTGGAGAGGCAAAAGCTTGGAGATATCTGGCCTGGCCCAGAGTTCACACTTCCCCCTATACCAGAGAGCTCAGGTATGCCGACCGTGGACCCCGGATCAGCAGCAGCCATCAGCCGGGTCGGCGGCAGAGGTGCACATCCTCCGACCACTCTCAGATCTCGTGAATCTAAAGCCCTGGGGGAGAGCCAGCCCCCCAGGGGCCATCAATGCATGTCATGGTTTGAGAACCACAGCCCTGGATAGACAGTAGAGTCTAATAAACATCTGGTGGCATTTGTTCTTAGGTGGAACAGGTGTGAGATGCTGTGTATACAGCACAGGGAGGAAAGGAGGTGTGTGAGGCCAAGTTGTTTATACGATAGTCAACAAGCAAACTGATGGGCTACTTTCCTCTGCACTGATGGGAAGAACCCACAGTCCATGCAGCTGCAGACACAGGCTGAGGCTGTCCCTCTCACCGGGGATGTGTTGAAACCCTCTGTTCTGTGAGATATTCTTGAGCATGGCCAGCCCAGTGCCCAGTCCCAGCACCCAGTTGAAGAGGTCATCCCCAACCTGGCCATGTGAAACCCTGCCTTCCCAGCTTGTCTTCCTGCCTGAGCTCAGGTTACTAAGGAAACCACCATGCCGCCTTTGTCTACACATGCCACGCGCAGCAATTCCGAGTCGCCTCATGCGGCACAGGGCTCCCCAGAACAGCTGAGGACAACAAAGTGTGAAACCCATAAAGATGACAAACGGTCACGCCCTACCTCAGTGGCACTGTCCAGAGGGCTTTTTAACTCTGGGAGGCAACATAGGCGAGGAAGAGAAAGAATTTGAGACCTGGGCCATATGATTCACATCCCAGCGTTAGCCAGAGGTGTCCACGTTCCTCCGCTGCAGAAAATAAGGCACAAAAGGATGTTTCTTGCCGATGCACTTTCCCAAGGCTCTCATAGTGACTGCAGCAAAACACAGATTTCCCTAGGCTGCTCCCAGGTGGGACATAACGACTTCAGGGAGATGGATGTTAGGGATGGGCTTGAATCGAACAGCCCACTTGCCTGCAAACCTATGATTCTTTCCTCTTTCTGTTTTTTTCAAATATGTGTTTAGATTTCACACTCTACCTGTCTTTCTCTTTATTCAAAAGAAGTCTTTTATTTCTTTCACCCTCCCCTCTTTTCCTTCCTTCCTTCCCTCCTCCTTTCCTTCTGTTCTTGCTTCCTTCCTTTCCTTCCTTCCTTTCTTCCTTAGCCTTCCAGCCCTGTTAGAGTGACCAAAACACTCAAGTATGCAAATAATAGCCCAGACGAGTGTGACATGGGCCCAAGGCTGCCACAGGGCTAAAGAGTTCTCTGTGGGTCATACCCCCACCTCCTCCCAACAATGACCTCCACACAAATGCCCATTCTCTGATGTGTAGTATAGGTCTAAGGGGGGATCTTTGCAAACAGCCCTTGAACTCCTTTTCTGTGCCAGCTCTGTCCCAGTGCTCTGGGGTTATGCACATGGATGGGAGATGGCCAGGCCCTGAAGCATGCATGCATCAGCACCACACAATGGGACCACCAGGCTCCTTGCGAGGCTTTCCTCAAGAGGAGGAAATGAAGGGTTGGTGCTCATGGCTTTTGGGGAAAATTCACCTGTCACAAACTTCACAGAACACAGCTCTCAGTCAGGGGCCTCCCGAGCATCCTCAGGGAGATGAGGAGACAGTGATTCATTGTGTTGCAGCTTTTTCTGTCTGACTAGCCCCCCTAACTCACAGGACAGATGCACAGAGCTTGGAGGGCAGGCACTGTGGATATTGGGGGTGGAGATGTGGCCACAGCTCAAAACTCCGAGGAGAGGAGTGCCCACGAGTCATGAAATATGGGCGGAGAAGGTCACTGAAATGGAAAATGCCTCTGCGCCTGTGGAAAGGGCAGCCTTGGAGAAGCTGGGGAAATGACGCCAGTGTGTTCACCTCTGGATGTGAAAAAGCGTGTGCCGGTGCCCAAGAACTGCCAGGCCTTCAGAGGGTGCTGCCCAGAGTCCAGCCAGGGACTATGTGGGTCTTTTCTGTTGGTCCTACCCTCATTGTTGTGAGGATAAAGGACCCCTTCCAGACATCTGGAAGACCCAAAAAATCCCCAAAGAGAGAATGCCCACCCATGGCTCCACAGACTGAGATGTCTTCCATCTGCTCATTATCCTTGTGGCTACTCCTCCTGGGGGATGAGGGAGTCATGGAAGTGGAAGGGGAAGACACCATCCTTCTCGTAAGTCAGTGAGGATATGAGACTAACAATGAGGTTAACATTCACTTTTATATGATTTACATACTTTTTAAATTATGGAGCAGCTTTGCTGATTCTTGTTCGGCTTGGGGACCACTCTGACCCTTAGCACACTGTCTATTGCCTAGCTTTCCTCGGTCTGCAGTATGCTTTCCTCCAATACATGGCTAGCAGAACTCTCTCTAGTTCCCATTCCCCAAGCGTTATAGGCTTGCCTCCCAAATGTGGGGCAGGGGCTTTGGGGAATGGAGAAGTGAAAGGAATATTATAAAACTGCTCTGAGTATTTCACTTTTCAGCCAGTAGCTATTACACTGTTAATTCATTCCTCCACTTCACCTACTTAGGAATGGCCGTGGCCTCTATACTAATCCCTACAATGCCCTCCACCCCCATTTTCAGCCAAATAAAAAGTGTGTCCTGGTTGCCTCCCATGTGGCTTGTATGGAGGCCCGAAGGCTGAAAACTACTGACACACAGAACACAGGACAAAGTGGACCAGCCCTGAGTGGTCTGGAGAAGGACTCATTCCAAGTAATGACAAAAAAGGCAGAAAGAGAGGTTTTGAGCCGTAGCAGGTGGGGTTGGCTACTGGCTGGACAGACTGTAAGTGCCATTAGTATCCTAACTTCTGAGACAGTCCAAGTAACAAGTAACATGCCCAAGTCACTTAGCTGGTAACTAAAAGATCGACCCTCACCTTCTTTATCCATTCATCTATTGATAGATATTTTGGTTGCTTCTATATCTTGGCTGTTGTAAATAATGCAATGGAATATTATTCAGCCATAAAAAAGAAAGGAATCCTGCCAATTGTGATAACATGGATGGACCTAGAGGGTATTATTCTAAGTGAAATAAGCCAGGTGGAGAAAGACAAATACCATATGATTTCAATTGCATGTGGAATCTAGAAACAAAACAAAATAAACCAAAATAAACAAAACAGCAGTAGATTCATAGACACTAGAGAAGAGACTGGTGGTTACCATGGGGAGAGTTTGGGGTAGGCGGGTGAAATAGGTGAAGGGAATAAAGAGGCATAAAATCTCAACCGTAATTTAAATTAGTCACGGGGATGAAAGTGCAGCATAAAGAATAATCAGTAGTTCTGTAATCTCTTTCTATGTTCACAAATTGTAACTACACTAGTTGGGGTGAGCATTTAATAATGCAGATAACTGTAGAATGACTATGTTGTACACTTGAAACCTATGTAATATTGTATATTAATTATACTTTAATAACAAATTTTTTTAAATAATAATAATTAAGACTTCCACTGGCCACAGGTGACACCAGCAAGTGGCAGCAGACGTGATGGGTGCTTAGGGGTGCTGGGGCTCAGGGTCGCTGGTGCGCTAATGCCCACTGGTCAGGATCCTATATCTGTGGCTGATTGCCACCTTTTGGGAATCTGCCCCAAATGGCCATTTTTAAAAAATTTTCAAGAGAAATTGCAATTCTGATCCTTTACATGGAATATCTCAATTTCAAGTTTTATAACTAATTCAAAAATTTTTGTAATGTTCTGTGGACCAAGAAAAGCTTTCAATGGATTAAGTCAGGCCCGAGGCCTGTCAGTGTGGGCCTCTGCTTGGAGCTCAGTCCCACCCCTGTGGTGTAGCCTTTGTGGGACACAGGGAAAGGCAGGGTCAGGAACTCAGCTGCCAGTTTCCAAAGGCTTCATTTTCCAGAATGTTTCGGAAGCCCTAGTCCGAAGGTGCTTCTCCTTGGGAGTGTCCTGCTGCCTAATATCCCTGGAAATGTCCCCCTCCAGGCCTCATGCCTCCTGTCCTGGTTCTCCTTCCTGCCACACAACACGGCCCCCTGCTGTCAGCAGGGGCTGGCTCACCCCATGTCCTGAGTCCCCCCTGCCCATCTCCCCAGACACTTCCCTCTGTGTCTTCTCATCGAGCTCTGGCCCCAGCAGGACGCTGCTGCTGGCCTGCCTGATAACTGTCAGCCTGAGGTGTGGACACCTTCTCCTTGGTGGCTTCCCCTTTTTCATTAGGTTTGACAATGCTTTTTTCTGAGATTAATGGTGCAGGGGGAGCCAGGATATGAGGCTTTTAGTGGTGACAAACTGCCAGGCCCACACAGCTCTGGAAGTTGTGTTGCAACAGGAGCGGCCACTGGCAACACCCTGGGGTCAAAGGAGAAGAGGGTGATGGCCATATGTCCATCAGAGCCTAGTTTCAGCTAGAGTGGGACATCCCAGCCCCTCATCCTTACCCTTTTCTGTGCAGCAAAGACAGATATGCCCAGCGCCACATACTAAGCAGTGCACATACACAAACACACACACACACACACACACACACACACACACAAAACCAACACCCCTGTGGGTGGCCTCTGCAGCTAGACAGGCAGTGGGCGATGGGTGGGCCACTCCTGGGGCAGTGCTCACTGGAGACTGACAAGAGGCAGTGAAGGGCCGTCCATCAGGTGGGGTCCCCAAGCTTAGGCATTTCTGCTCTGTCCTCCTGGCGCCTTCTCCTTCCACTGGCCCAATCTGGAATCCTTCATATAGTCATGAGAAATTGAAAACACAGGACATAGCCCTGGCCATTTACATTACACTGGTCCCTACTAACTACCCTCCACACCCTCCTCCAATTCCCAGAAGAGCGAACAACATTTCTATTTGTCTGGGCTGGGAGGGAAGGGCTTTGAAGTATGATCAGAGAAATTCAGGAGAAGGACACACATCTATTAATTCTCAGAAATAGCATTTTGCCACACATCTAACACCCTCTCCACACACATTCACATATGCACATGTGCACAAATACATACAAGCAAACATACACACATGTGTACATGCTTAGATACATGCATGCACACATGAGTGTGTGAACACATGCACACACATAATCATGCTCACATATACAAACACACTCACCGTCATGCACACACAAGCACATGCACTCACAGCTGCATGAACACATACATACTCACACACATCTGCCCTTTTCTTGGGAACAGCTTCCGGACCTACCTCAGGTTCAATATGATCCCTAGGCTGGGAGAGACCTTAGAGAGCAATCTAAGGCACAGAAAGGTGAATGGGTTTTCCCAAGGCCACACAGCCTTTTAGGGCCTGAACTGAGCTTAACATCTGACATATCCAAGGTCTTTCCCAGATGAACTGGCTCCTTAGATTTTCAGGATAAAAATACTTCCAAGCTAACACTTTTTACCTATTTTATCCTTCATGATTCATTTGAGAGGTCACCATCATTATTATTTTTGACTTCATTTTATGAGTAAGGAAATTGTGACCTAAACAGGAGAAATTACTTATCCAAAGCACTGAACTGATAGTAGAGGTGGAACATGCCCTCAGAGGCTCTGACTCTCAGGCTGAGTCACTTTACTGCACCCAGTAGCCACCATTTCCCCCAGGGTGTTGAATCGTCTTCTGGCCGCATTGAAGTCCTTTCTCTCCTCCAGCCCTATTCCATTGGCCACCCCAGAAAATGAGGCCCTTATATTTTCTTATGGCATGTAAGAGCTGTGTGACCTTGGACAGATCACTTTAAGCACCTAAATCTTCATTTACTAAGCCATAACTTGGGTGAAGAAAGTGATAATAGCTATCTTTCAAGATTGTTTTAATGATTAAACTCTTATATATGCATATATTTTTCCAACTGGAAAACACTGTACAAAACTAAGAAAATGTTACTGAGAATGGTTTTACAGTGCTTTGGGATACTGAGGCACAGGTGGAGTTCCTCCTTGGAGTCTCTCGTCCTGCTGCTATATCTAGAACACAGATGTCAAAGCTAATAGATGACAGAATGCAAGAGGATATTTGTAAGGCCTGAAACTGACAAGGGATTTGTGTCAAGACTACAGAACAATTAGAAAATAGCAACCTAGTAGAAAAATGGGAAAAGCATATGAACAGGCAATTTACAGAGAAGGAAACCCAAAAAGCTAACCAGCATATGAAGAAATGTTCAAAATCATTAGTAATAAAATAAATACAATTAAGTGAATGAGCTATTACTTGGCAACAATTAGGCAAAAATTAGAGGTAATGCCACATAGGAGCAGGAATGTTAGGACAGAGGGGCCTTGTGCACTGACAATGGGAGAGTACACCCGTGGTCCTATAATGGAGTTGTCTATAATTTTTTTTTATTTTGCTATTATTAATGTACAATAAAATGAGCAGTATTATGGTTACTAGACTCCCCCTATTATCAAGTCCCCACCACATACCCCATTACATTCACTGTCCATCAACATAGTAAGATGCTATAGAATCACTACTTGTCTTTTCTGTGTTATACTGCCTTCCCCATGCCCCCTCCCCACTACATTATGTGTGCTAATCGTAATGCCCCTTTCCCCCCTTATTCCTCCCTTCCCACACATCCTCCCCAGTCCCTCTCCCTTTGGTAACTGTTAGTACATTCTTAGATTCTGTGAGTCTGCTGCTGTTTTGTTCCTTCAGTTTTTTTCTTTGTTCTTATACTCCACATACGAGTGAAATCATTTGATACTTGTCTTTCCTTCCTTACCAAACTGGATGCCTTTTATTTCTTTGTGTTGTCTGACTGCCGTGGCCAGGACCTCCAGAACTATGTTGAATAAAAGTGGGGAGAGTGGGTATCCTTGTCTTGTTCCTGATCTTAAAGGAAAAGCTTTCAGCTTCTCGCTGTTAAGTATAATGTTGGCTGTGGGTTTGTCATATATGGCCTTTATTATGTTGAGGTACTTGCCCTCTATACCCATTTTGTTAAGAGTTTTTATCATGAATGGATGTCGAATTTTGTTGAATGATTTTTCAGCATCTATGAAGATGATCATGTGGTTTTTGTCCTTTTTGTTGACATAGTGGATGATGTTGATGGATTTTCGAATGTGGTACCATCCTTGCATCGCTGGGATAAATCCCACTTGATCATGATGGATGATCTTTTTGATGTATTTTTAAATTCGGTTTGCTAATATTTTGTTGAGTATTTTTGTGTATATGTTCATCAGGGATATTGATCTGTAATTTTCTTTTTTTGTGGTGTCGTTGCCTGGTTTTGGTATTAGAGTGATGTTAGCCTCATAGAATGAGTTTGGGAGTATTCCCTCCTCTTCTACTCTTTGGAAAACTTTAAGGAGAATGGGTATTAGTTTTTCACTAAATGTTTGATAAAATTCAGCAGTGAAACCATCTGGTTCAGCAGTTTTGTTCTTAGGTAGGTTTTTGATTACCAATTCAATTTCTTTGCTGGTAATTGGTCTATTCATATTTTCTGTTTCTTCCTGGGTCAGCCTTGGAAGGTTGTGTTTTTCTAGAAAGTTGTCCATTTCCTCTAGGTTATCCAGTTTGTTAGCATATAATTTTTCACAGTATTCTCTCACAATTCTTTGTATTTCTGTGTTGTCTGTAGTGATTTGTCCTTTCTCATTTCTTATTCTTTTTATGTGTGTAGACTCTCTTTTTTTCTTGATAAGTCTAGCTAGGAGTTTATCTATTTTGTTCATTTTCTCAAAGAACCAGCTTCTGCTTTCATTGATTCTTTCTATTGTTTTATTCTTCTCAATTTTATTTATTTCTGCTTTAATCTTTATTATGTCTCTCCTTCTGCTGACTTTGGGCCTCATTTGTTTTTCCTTTTCTAGTTTCATTGATTGTGAGACTGTTCATTTGGGATTGTTCTTCTTTCCTGAGGTAGGCCTGTATTGCAATATATTTCCCTCTTAGCACGGTCTATGCTGCGTCCCACAGATTTTGCGGTGTTGAATTATTGTTGTCATTTTTCTCCATATATTGCTTGATCTCTGTTTTTATTTGGTCATTGATCCATTGATTATTTAGGAGCATGTTATTAAGCCTCCATGTGTTTGTGGGCTTTTTCATTTCCTTTGAGTAATTTATTTCTGATTTCATACCTTTGTGATCTGAGAAGCTGGTTGATACAATTTCAATCTTTTTAAATTTACTGAGGCTCTTTTTGTGGCCTAGTATATGATCTATTCTTGAAAACGTTCCATGTGCACTTGAGAAGAATGTGTATCCTGTTGCTTTTGGATGGAGTGTTCTGTAGATGTCCATTAGGTCCATCTGTTCTAATATGTTGTTCAGTGCCTCTGTCTCTTTATTTACTTCCTGTCTGGCTGATCTGTCCTTTGGAGTGAGTGGTGTGTTGAAGTCTCCCAAAATGAATGCACTGTATTCTATTTCCCCCTTTAATTCTATTAGTATTTGTTTCACATATGTAGGTGATCCTGTGTTGGGTGCATAGATGTTTATAACAGTTATGTCCTCTTGTTGGACTGACCCTTTTATCATTATTTAATGTCCTTCTTTGTCTCTTGTGACTTTCTTTGTTTTAAAGTCTATTTTGTCTGATACAAGTACTGCTTTTATCTCCCTATTAGTTGCATGAAATATCTTTTTCCATCCCTTTACTTTCAGTCTGTGTATGTCTTTGGGTTTGTAGTGAGTCTCTTTTAGGCATCATATAGATGGGTCTTGTTTTTTTATCCATTCAGTGACTCTATGTCTTTTGATTGGTGCATTCAGACCATTTACATTTAGGGTGATTATCAATAGGTATATTCTTACTGCCATTGCAGTCTTTAGATTTGTGGTTACCAAAGGTTCAAGGGTAATTCTCTTACTATTTAACAGTCTAATTTAACTCACTTTGTATGCTATTACAAACACAAACTAAAGATTCTTTTTTTTTCCTCCTTTTTCTTCCTCCTCCATTCTTTGTATGTTATGAATCATATTCTGTACTCTTTGTCTATCCCTTGAGTAACATCTATTTAGTCTTAGGAATACTTCCATGTATAGGAGTCCCTCCAAAATGCACTGTAGAGGTGGTTTGTGGGAGGTAAATTCTCTCAGCTTTTGCTTATCTGAAAATTGTTTAATCCCTCCTTCAAATTTAAGCGATAACCTTGCTGGGTAGAGTATTCTTGGTTTGAGGCCCTTCTGCTTCATTGCATGAAATATATCATGCCACTCCCTTCTGGCCTGTAAGGTTTCTGTTGAGAAATCTGAAGGAAGCCTGATGGGTTTTCCTTTGTATGTGATCTTTTTCTCTCTCTAGAAGCTTTTAAAAGTCTGTCTTTATCCTTGATCTTTGCCATTTTAATTATTACATGTCTTGAGGTTGTCTTCCTTGGTTCCCTTGTGTTGGGAGATCTGTGCATCTTGATGGCTTGGCAGAGTATTTCCTTCCCAGACTAGGTAAGTTTTCAGCAATTACCTCCTCAGTGACACTTTCTATTTATTTTTCTCTCTCTTCTTCTGGCACCCCTATAATGAGAATATTGTTCCATTTGGTTTGGTCACACAGTTCTCTCAATAGTCTTTCATTCTTAGAGATTCTTTTTTCTTTCTGTGCCTCAGCTTCCTTGTATTCCTCTTCTCTAATTTCTATTCCATTTACCATCTCTTTTACTACATCGAATCTGCTTTTAAATCCCTCCATTGTATGTTTCATTTCAGATATGGAATTTCTTAACGATTGAATCTCTGTCTTAAATTCGTTCCTGAGTTCTTGAATATTTTTCTGTACCTCCATAAGCATGTTTATGATTTTTATTTTGAAGTCTCTTTCAGGAAGATTGGTGAGTTCAGTGTCATTTGGCCCTTTTTCTGGGGTTTGTGAGATTTTGGTCTGTACCATGTTCTTTTGACATTTCTGTGTGGTGCCCTCTATTGGTCAGAAGCTCCAGTCTCTGGAGCTGCTCAGCCCCTAGAGTGAGGTTGGGGGTCGTAGGGGAGCAGAGCTGGTGCCTGGGGAGAGGAAAGATCTGTTTCCTCTCTTCTGTCTGCCTGTCTCCGGTATCACAGCCAGTGGGCCGAGCACACAGGTGTAAGCCTCTGTGCTTGGCGTCTCTAGCTGTTGTGGGTGAGGCCTCTCTCTGGCTGGTCTGATGCCAGTGCAGTGACTGTCAGTTTGCGAGCTGTTGCTGTCAGGCCAGGAGGAAGGCTCCTCAGGCTGCATGTCACAGTGGGGGGCCTCGGAGCTGAGTAGCCCACCAGGGGGATGGAGCGCCTGAAGCTCCCCAAAGTTCCCAATCTGCTGGGTTGAGTGTGCCCAGACAACCTTGTCCCCCTATCCCTTCTCCCGTGTAGCAAGCACCATGCAAACCCTGCGCCTTCAGCACCCCTCACTGCTAGGAAGCCTCTCAGACCGCCTGCTTTTCCCTTGTCTCAGAGCGGCTGGGTGTGGATCCCGTGCTCCACAAATGGCTGGAATCTATCTCTCAAGCACTCCGCCTGTCTCAGCTCCCCATCCTCCAGAGCACCACACAATGTAGATTTCTGCTCACAAAGCAGATGTCCAGGGCTGGGTGTTCAGCAGTCCCAGGCTTCCACCCCCTCCCCCACTCTGTTTCTCTTCCTCCCTCAGGTGAGCTGGGGTGGGGGAAGGGCTCGGGTCCCCCCAGATCAAGGCTTTCATACGTTATCCTGTTTTGTGCGGTCTGCCCTGTTCGTGGGGTCTGTATGCAGTCTGATGCAGCCTTCTTTCCTGTTCCTGTTGTTGAGTTGGTTGCATTAACTATATTTTTACACACTCTGTAGTTTTGGGAGGAGTTCTCTGTCTCACCTCTCACGCCGCCATCTTGAATCCATTCAGTTCTCTATAATATTTAATCAAGTACATACACCGAGACCATAGGTTCCAGCTATTTTTTGTTGTGTAACAAGCCATTGCTTACCTTGTAGCTTAAAACAACCACCATTACTTTGCTCAAAAATCTCCAATTTGAGCAGAGCTTGGTGGTGAAGGCTCACTTCTGTTACTTGTGACATCACTGGGATGCTCAAAGGTGGGGTGACTTGAGAGCTGGAGGCCGGAACCATCAGAAACTCCCTCCGTTGCCCATTGTTGGTGGCCATCAGCTAGAATCCTAGTTGCCATGGTTGGACAGAATTCCCCCAGGTGACTTCTCCAGGTGAGTACTTGGGTCCCACTCAGCAAGGTCAATGGTTCCCAAGAGCCAGTGGCCCCAGGGATCAAGAAAAAATCGTATGACATTTATATGACTTAGCCTCTACAATCACACAGCTTTATTTCTACTATATGCTAGTGCTTGAGCGAGTTAAAAAGGGCTACCGAGGATCCAGGGAAGAGGACATTGACCCCACCTTCAGTGGGAGGAATAACAACACCATACTATAAGAAGAGTGTGTGGATGGGATGTATTGTGTTGGTCATTTTTAGAGAATGCAACCTTCTCAACCAGAAAGGAATTCTCATTCAGATCCACAGGAGATGCATGGCAATGTTACTGCAGCATGGATTTGGGTGGTAGGAAGTTGGAGGTAAGCTGACATTCATCACTGAGAGAGTAGTGAGGTGGTATGTGATATACACAATAGAGTGTTATGCTGAAGCTTTGAATTAGATGCACTCACAGTCATGTCAATGGTTCATTAAAAATATATATTTAATATATCTTATTTTAAAAGTTAAACCATCAACAGACTTAAGATATATATATATCTTAATACTATTTGCATAAATTAAAAATACCTATAAGAAAATTAAAACATATTTTATAGGAACACTTACAAATGAAAGGTATACTGTTAACATATTACAATTGTATCTTATGTTTAGGGACAAGGAGTGGGACCGGAGAACAGGAGTAGAAAGGAGAAACGGCAAGCCCAATAAATGGACTCATCCTTACACAGTCATCTTTTTTCAACTCAGGTGTCAAAACAATATAGTGGGGAAAGGCAAGTCTTTTTAACAAATGCCACTTCATTAACTGATTATCCATGATGAATCTCAGTTTCTACATCACACCACACACAAAAATAATTCAAGATGGATCATAGACCTAGACATTCAAGCTAAAATCATTAAGGTTTTTAGAAGGAAAAGGAGAATATCTTTATAAACTGAGGATAGGTGAAAGTTTCTTTGAGAAGGCACAATGGACATTAACTGTAAAAGAAAACATGTTAATTTATACTTCATCAAAATTATAAATCTGGGCTAATGAAAAGAAACCAAAAAAATAGAAGACAAGCCATCAACTGTAAAAAAATGTAAAACATATATCTCACAAAAAATTAGTGCAAAGAGTCTGTAAAGAATTCCCACAATTCAATACTAAAAGGAAAAATAAACCAATTAAATAAATGAATAAAATATTTAAACAGATGCTTCACAAAAGAAGATAAATGGATAGTCAATAAATACGTGAAACAGTGTTCATCGCTAAGTTTTAGAGAAATACATATTAAAACTGGAATAAGTAATCAGTTATCACCTGCCAGAATGCCTACGTTTAAATCTAATACCTCCAAATAATGGCAAGGATGTCAAGCAACCAGAATTCTCATGCATTGTTGGTGGGAAGGTACAAATGCTGCATCTCTTTTGGAAAGGAGACCTAAAAACATATTCACACCAAGACTTGTTCTTGTCAACTTTATGCAAAAGGTGAAAATGACTAAAAATGGATAAACAAAGTCTGATATATTCATACAGTGAATTCTATTCAGCAATTAAAAGGAAAAACTACTGATGCAAACAACACCAATGAAGCTTTAAAGCATTATGCTGAGTGGACAAAGCCCTACACGAAAAAATATTTGTTGTATGATTCCATTCGCATTAAGGTCCAGAGCAGAGAAAACTAATTCATGGTGGAATAAAATCAGAACAGTGGCAGCCTCTCAGAAGTGGCGTAAAGGATGAGGTGGACAGGAACATTAGGAGAGTGTCTGGGTGTCAATAATGTTCTGTATCTCAGTCGGGCTTAGGGTTATTGTGGTGTATTGGTCACAATTCCACAATTAGCGCACTTATTTATACATTTCACTGTATGTAAATTTTATAACAAAAGTGAAAAAGAACTAAAAACAAATATGGAAGTAAAAATTAAAATATTTACCGGGTACAATTGAAGTACTGAAGTCTCCAATTTACCTTGAACTGGGTCCCAAAAGCGGACTAATTGAGGGGTAGGAGTTTGGATCAATAGATAGATACATGAAAAAGAAAGGACAGGAGCATGTTAAGGTGGAACCTAGGTGGTAGGAGTGCAGGTGTTCACCATTAACAGCAGTCAACTTTGCAGTATTAAAAAGAAAGAAAGATTAAAAATAAAAACAAGAGATGCCCTATCACTAACCAACCATGAAAAGTGTCTTGAGCTGAGGAGTGGGACTAACTGAACCCTCTGTTGCTAAGATCCAAAAAGAAAAACAAAGAGAATTGAAGAATCATGTGTTTTAAGCTAAACTCCCAGATATCTGACAATGGCAATCATGGGTTCCCTGGCAATAAGTGCTGGAAAAGAGGTCGAGGCATCAAGCTGCCCATGGCTATGGCAGGGCTCAGAGCCAGCGCCACAGTCTGGGCACAGGTGCTGTCCACCCACTGAAAGGGTCCTGTTGACCAAGGATGTGCCCCTGGCTCTCCAAGGTGCCCTGGGAGCCAGAAGCAAAGTTTTCAGTGAAACGGAGGAGCAGTGTCTCCTAGAGGAACAAGGACCCCCACTCACACCGCCTTCTGAGCCAAGCTGCACGCTGACCAGGCAAGGCCAGGGCCCCTCCTCTGTGCTCCCAGAGGGCCTGGTTCACATGCCATCAAGTCTTGCACTGCTCTGGGCAGGCATGTTTACAACCAACAAGCAACATGAGAGCAAGACGGGTGGCTGACACCTGTGTCTTGATAGGAAGCGCTCAGGAAGCGTTTGTAGAAATAACAAAGGCCTGGCTGTTAATAGCAATAGTACTGAAGCAACACGGCCAAAATGAGACATTCTTGGCCGGAACACCAGAAAAAGGGCTTGTAATAGAAGTGGAGAGGATTTGTAAAGCTTTATGATGTAATCTAGATTTCTGTTTGATCTTTTCCTATTAAAAATGCTTTCTCATTATACTCAGGATCTTCTAAGGGCCATCGATGGATGGTAGAAGGAGCTCCAGAAAACTCTCCCCTCTCAAAGGCAGTTTTGTGCCCATTTTATAATTGGGAAGGCTCAGCTGTGGTGTGGCTGTGACTTCCACAAGTTCACCACGACAGCGGTGTGGTAACAGCGAGAATCACCATGGGCTTGTCAACAAAAAGGACTGGTTCGTGTCTGCAGCATCCCACTTACCAGCTGCTCTACCTTACGGGAGTTGCTTTATCTCTTTGCATCTACCCTGACTCTTCATGTCCGCCTCGAAGGCTTTGTGTGAGGATTAAATGAGATCATATATGTAAATCACTCCCCAGGGAGTCAGACACCTCGTGGCTCTGAGTGGATGGTTCCAATCCCCTTCCAAAAGCTTTGGGAACTCTTTCAACATCCTGGAAATTTAGCAGGTAGTAGACAAACTTAATCACCAAGAGGATTTGACCATCTGATCCTCTGCTCAGATTTCAGTGGGTAGAGGAAGGAAGTCCAGCTTTGTTTGCTGTGGACCTGCAAAAACCAGCTCCTAATTCTTCCTGCCAAAATGGTAGCCTATGGAGCTGATAGCTGAGTTTTCACTTTGTTTTGTTTCCCCATGTGGTGAGTATTACCAGGAGGAATATCGCAAGGAATCATCCCTTGCCTTGACAAAAATGTTGAAGTCTGAATGCCCTGGGTCCCTGGGCTTCTCCACCACACGGAGGCAGAAAATGTACAAATCTTTTAATAACAGCCCCAAATACAAAGAAGCCAGAGCAGTTTGCCATGGAAATCAATAATAGCTGCTCCCCAATCCAGCAAATGAGCACGCAGCCCCAGCTTGCTGATCTCCCATTAATCCTAGCCAACCAGCAGAGCTGAGGCCAGGGGCATGTCCAGAAATTCAGGCCTCCAACCTTTAGGGGGCAAAGCCAAACACCCCCTCCAAAGGTTAATGAGGCAATTATGTTTCTGGTTAAAGATGAGAGCAGTCAGGGCCACTGAGTTCATTACAACGTTTAGAATACTAGAGAAGGAAAAGCACAGAAGAGGGAAGGCAGAAAAGAGAAACATGAAACAGAATCAATAGGGAGAAAGACCATCACGTGCCATGGGCCTAGGAATTGAGTTTTTTTTTATTCTCTATTTCTTCCCTCAAAAATTTTTCTCCATATGCCCACAGTGCTCTCTGTTCTATGTCCACGTGCTCAGGAGAATGTGTCTAGACCACACATAGGGGGCATCCTCCCCTGGCCTGTGGGCAGGTTCTCAGTTCCGTTGGCTATTGGTTGGATATTCCAGGCTCCAGTGGGAATGGTCAAGCCACTTCCTCTTCTCTTGTCTATTCATACATTCAACAGGAACCTGCCCTCATGGAGCTTACCTTCTGACGAAGAAACATATCATAGGAGCCTAAAATCAAATACATCACAATAGGGATATAGAATCAATCAGTCTTACAAATTGGGACATAATTTATGCTAGAAAAGCTGTGTGACTACAACAGGCTCATAATAAGGAGAATCATGTCTAACCTGGGGTTCAAAAGATTAGTAGGAAACATAAACAAGTATATACGAAAAGAGGATAAGGCAAGGAGACTGCAGCAAGGGAAGCAACTCTACAAAGGCGCTGGGCAGGAGGGCGTGCAATGTCTGGTGAGTCAGGCTGGAGGCTGGAGGGTACTGGGTGAGGTAGAGTGGGAAGGCGGGAAGCAGTTGGCACATTCCTGCTTTCTTGAATAGTGAGTCTTTATCCTAAGGGCAAAGGAAGACTTCAGAAAATTCTACACACAGTGTTAGGAGGAAAACTGGCAGGTAAAAATCAGCAGCACTGGGTGATAGTTTGAATATGGTAACGGAAAGGTGACTGAGAGGGAGGTTTCTAGAATGGCTATTGGGTTTCTGTCTCTGCAGTTGGTCAGGGCTGTGCCAGGAGGGCCTTCCTCAGTGTCCAGGAGTGTGACCACGGTTGGCCCCTGCCCTAACCCAGGCCTGCTTTGTGGTCACTCGGGCCTTCCAGGATGCTTTGCTGCTCTTTGCCAAGGCAAAGGGTGAAAGAAAAAGTTTTCATGGCCCTAGGACCTGCAGTGCTCATAGCATAACTTAAGAAAATGGTTTGTAGGTTTACAGAACTTCATAGGATGTGTAGCAGAGTAACATCTATTACTGTTTATGCACCTCATGGTATGGGTATGGAAGGGTGGGTTAGCACACTCTCATCATTGTTTTAAGATAAACCAACCATGCAAGATCCATCCCAGGTGCTTATCGCCAGCATATAAGGTGGCACAGGGCCCAGCGCACAGCAGATGGTCAATACATGCTTGTTAGGTTAAGGAAGAAGTGGCCTGCCCAAGATCACAGACCGCAGAAGGTGCACTGCTGATACCCTCCAGGTCTTCCAGTGACTTCACACATCGCTGTCTCCATGGCATCAGACTCTGCCTGTTTAGGGAGGGAGCTATGGAGGAAGGAAATGCCAGAGACAAGTGCAGTTAGGCACAAGAGGTGTGGCTGGCCCATCTTGGGCAGGAGCATTTGCAGAGATTTACAAGTGCTCATCAAGTACAGGCTGAGAGGTAAGGACATTCTTGGTGACAGGGTCCAGGGTCCAGGTACCATGGGAGGTAAAGAAGTCACCCAGTTCCAGAAGCAGGGAGCAGCTTTCCACGGATGGCAGGAGTAGGAGGGTGGCAATATACTATCCCTGCCAAGAGCTCCGTGTTACTCCACTTTGTACGTGAATCACTCTGGACCTGCCTAATTCACTGTTAAAGATTAAGTCCTAGACATGTGACTAGACCACAGGGTATGTTCATACTTAAAGTTCTTGATACATAGTGTCAAAATGTTTTTCAGAAGGGTCTTACTGATTCATGTGATGACCAGCACATACATGAGAATATGATTTCTCCACACATTTACCACATAGAATCTTAAATGTTTTTAAAAAAATAATTCTGCCATTTTTATAAATTAAAGTTGGTATTGCATTTTTTCTATGATTATTTCTAAGCATGACCATTTTCATATTTTATTACCCTTTTGCTTTGAGATTCTATAAATTCTTATGTTATTTGCAACCCCTTTCCCTACCCAACCCTGCTGGAATAAGCATGTGCTTTAAAATACTGTTGGTCTGCAATCTATTTATAAAAGTAATACATGCCTTTTATAAAATATAAGAAAATACAGAAAAGTGTACAAAATAAAGATTGCTAATATTCCCACAACCCAGAAGAATTACTAATTGATTTTGTTTCCTGTTAGGTAACCAGCTTCTTTTTATTGATTTTTAAGCAATTTTTAAAACATGATGGAAATTAATTCCTTATCTAGAGTGCTTTTAAGAATCCTTGACTATATTTTTCATGATGTGATATGTTTTTACATAAAATACCAGTAATGTTTGTAAACATCACTGACATTTTCCTACTTTCATATCTCACATTAATTTTAGGTTTTGAAAGTTCTCCCTTCAGTTAATTGCTGTTATTCTTTCAAATAATTTTTGAAATTTAACTAGTTAATTAATTTTGAATTGGTTTTGTTATAGAATGGAGTGTATGGATATGACCTGAATGTTTTTCCTAATTAGTCAGTAATTCCCAAAGTCACTTATTGAATAATCCATCTTTTCCTTTTGGTGAGTTGCTTGTTTTATCATAAATTAAATGCTTGCATACACTAGGGAGTGTTTCCAGGCTATCAATTCTCACCCATTGATCTGTTCATTCTTTTTGTCAATACCACATTGTTTTAAGTATTATGGCTCTATGATGCATTTTAAATATCTGTTACTGCAAGTGCCTCCTCTTGTCTTCCCTAAAAATAAAAATAAAATAAAATAAAATATTTAGCCTTTAAATGAATCATAGTCATTTTGCTAGTCTATATATTTATATTGATATCTAATCTTCAGATACACATTGACACTTGATTGAATCCTTGTTTATTAGGGAAGAGTAGACAACTGAAAACAAAGGATTTAAGAACTAGAAAAAAGAAAACTCTGTGTGTGTGTGTGTGTGTGGGTGGGTGGGTGTGTGTGGGTGTGTGTGTTGTGTAACAGGCTCTGCCCTGGGCTGTGCTATAGGCAGTTAAAGGCAAATGAGACAGGATCCCAACCCTCATGTAGCCCACAGACCAGCTGGGGGGTCTGCCATATAAAAAACTAGCATCATTCCATGGCATTGAATGACTGGAGTGATAAGACATATAGAGAAAACCTCTCATACTTCCAACATCACTCAGCACAAGCTTGCTGGTGGATGGGAAGAGGCAGGGAAACAGGTGCCTATTCATTCATTCAGTTGGCAAGCACCTGTCGCGTTCCAGACATGACTCCTGCCTCACGGAGTTCCCATTCTAGGAAGGGACATAAGTAAGTAAGAAGTTCATTAACACCCAGGATGGAGGCTCTAGATGGCCACATGCAGGGTGCAAAGCAGCATGGGAGAAGTGTTCATCCAGATCTGAGAGGAAGGGTAGGCTTTCCCCTGGGGTACATGGTTCTTTTGAACTGAGGTGTAAATGGAGGTAAGAGGTGCTCAAAAAAGAAGTTAGTGGAAGAGGAATGCTCAGGCAGGGAGCAATATTTATGAGCCCACAAAGGTGAGAGAGTCTGTTAGACTTGAAGGTGTTCATGGCGTAGGGTGGCAGCATGTCTACAAAGTGGACAGCTCATTAGGCATCAAAAATCCTGATGAGGGGAACTTACATTGCTTCTTGAGATGTTTTGGATTTTTTGTACAGGCAAACTCCCTTCCTGACTAATTTTCCAAAGGCCTGAGCTCCTCGGGAAGAGGAGAGGTGCAGATGTTTTGAAGCAGAGGAAATCGAGGGGGACAAAGGCAGGAGGTGATGGAGACTCAGAAGGCAGTGGTGGTTTGGAGTTCTGGGTCACAGAAGCAGAATCACAGGGTCTCGTCCCTCAGAACAGGCAGCCTGCCCGGCAGGCCCAGGCTGACCCTACATCCTAGGACTCTGAGTCTTGGGAAAGACCCTGGGCCCATGATGGGTCAGGATTTGAAGATATCTTTCTTCATGGATTGGAGAACTTGGGTGAGTATCTGAGGGGCTGAGACCAGAATCAGCTGAGGACAGGAGCCGCCTCTTTGGGGACTGTTGGGGGACCCTTTGGAATTTTAGTGTGTCCAAAGGGGTACAAGAGACAAATAGTTGGGATAAAGTGTTCTGACAGCTCTGCAGGATGGAAACTCAAGTCAGATTTGTTTGGATTTAATGAAAATAATACTACATTTCTTGCACATCTGAATTTATGGAGAAAGATTCATATATAATATTTAAGTCTCTCATTACACAAAATAGAGGATATATGAACAACAGAAGGAAAAAAATACCTACATACCCTGTCCCAACCCCAACTATTGTTAAAATTTTGATAAACTTCTAGTTTCTCCATTAGGACTTTGGTTTTAACTTGGTGTGTGTGTGTGTGTGTGTGTGTGTGTGTTACCTAGTTCTAATCATACTATAAATATAATTTTGTACTTTGTCTTTTTACCTAATATTATAACATAGGCATTTTTTCTCTGTTATTATAAAGCATTGGTAGAATAAATCATATAGAAGAAAGGTGTATAGATTTAACTACACAATATTTAAAACATGCAAGTATCAAAAATTACAACTAAAAAGTATACAATTATCCATAGAAGAAATTTGCATCAAATTAGGCAAGTAGTTAATGTTTTAATTATACATGTGAATGGATATTAAAAAGATGAAGACAAAATTATAAAAACAACACATGAAAAGTCATAATAAAGGAGGAAATACATTTGGTCAACATGGAAAATTATTTATTCTTACTAGATTTCAAAGGAATACAAATTAAGATCTTGACATACCATTTATCTTTTATCATATTAAAAAGGATTTTTAAATATTTCATGTCCATTGCTTGGCAGTATAAGGGTAAGGGGAATTATGCTTCCTTATACATGGGTTATAAACTGGTGCAAAGTTTTGAGGAAACTGATATTATGTACCAAAGCCTTAAATTTTTTGTTTAGTCAGTAATCCCAATTCTGCTGTTTTTACCATAGAATGAATGTTATTAGAGGTAACCATAAAGATTTATGCACAAGGATATTCATTGCAGCATTATTTACAGTGGTGAAAAATTAGAAATAACCTAATGTCCGTCCAACAAGAATTGGTTAAGTAGAGTATTATGCAGTCATCAGAACTTAGAAAACTGCACAACACTGAAAAATGACTTCCCCATTTCCATAAGGTTCATACCACTCTTACTAAAATGTAGAAGGAGATTTGGAAGTTTATTATCTTTTCCACAAACAGGATGAAATGTATCTAGCACTTCTGAGAGCTCTAGGCTTTGCAAACGTTGAGTTTAGACACCCCCCCAAAATTATGCACAGTCCTTCCTGGCATTGGAGAGCCATTCACTCAAAGCGTAAGCACCATACTCAGTCCACAGAACAAGCAGACGGGGTGGCGAATAATTTTACTCTTGCCTCCTTCCTTCTGTCCCTTTACTGCTGTTCGTTGGGCTGTTCTTTCCCAGCCCCTGAATCCAGACTTAAGAAATCACTCCAGCAAACAGAGAAAAATCTTACTAGAGCCTTAACTCACAAAACAGGCCCATTTCAGGAATTCAAGAAGCCAGTCCCATGTAATAATCAGTTTGCAACTTTTTCCACAAGTCTGACTTCTCCCATTAGCCAGTCCCCCCGTCATCCGACCTCTGGCAGGTGGGTGGGCTCTCAGGGAAGCCTGCCTTCTTGTTCACCTCCCTTCTCCCTTTCAAGTCGATGTTTCTTGGTCCCGCACAGATGGAGGAGGGGAGAGGGAGGACTGAGTGTTCAGGGAGCTCTTACTTGGCTGGCAGAGAGTTCAAGCTGTTACTGGCCCTTGAGGACTGCTTTTGTGGGTTCTCCGAAGAACTTTTCCATGAAATGAGTGATGCCTTCCCTCCTGGCTGGCTCGCTCTGCCTCAGCCCCTGAGTTTCTGGTGGTCCATCCCCAGGAAGGAGTGGCTGCACCTTGCAGGCAGGCATTCTCCCTGGGCGGTGCATGGGAGGCACTCCTGCATTCTCTGGGGAGCAGAACTGTCCCAATGCCCAGTGTCTGAGGGCCCACATCTGTGCCCTCTAAGTTTCCCAGGTGAGGGCAGACACCAACACCTGTGTCCTGGCTGTGGGGCACACAGCAAGCTCCCCAAGTCACTGTTGAAGGATTTCTCTCCCATCTCCAGGTGAGGTTGGAGGAAGGGGTGTGCTGGTCATCACCAAGCTTTTCCAGAGGAAATCTACCTTACAGATTCCTTTCCCCCTCTGTCCTCTTAACCCTTTATGTATCCTCAGGGTGCCTCAGGACTTCAAGAGTCATATAGCCAATTATCAAACACTTCACTTGAGCTTTTTTGCAAGATGGCAAATGTAGCACCTCCTGTCCTTTTCCTTTATCCACTTCTGAGAGAGAAAGACACACTTTAACATCCTGAAATAACCTTTCTGCACCCCTTTCCCTCATGCATCTGCAGCTTTAGTCACATCAGACTTGCAGTTACTTTACATGCTCTTTCTGTCCACCCTTGCTTCTCCCACCAGACATCTGTCAATCCCGTGCCCAAGGCTGCTCAGAGCCTCCCCCTCCAAAAGCCAGCAGCAAGCACCTATGTGCTATACTTTCTGAGTACATTCCTCAACCGTGGAACATGCCCTGCCTGGTGAAAGAGTTAAGGTTTTCCTTAATTGAGCAAAGACGCCAGGAGGGCAGAAGCCACATTTTAACTGTCTCTACAAACCCAGGAAGCACATTACTCAGGGCTTGGTATGCAGTAGGCGCTCAAGGAATTCTTGCTAAACCATACCCTTTATACATGGCACTGACTTCAGTTGTGGTATTTATAGGACTGAGATGTTTAAGGTCAAAGACACAAGAGGAAACACGACCCCAGATGGTGTGTAGGGTCATGTGGGTTCAGGGAAAGCTCACATCTGTGAACAGATCAGAAAGGGAAGTCGATGACCTGTGTCAGCCTGAAAACTCAAAAGAGCCAAAGACCCACCAGAGCAGAACTTACTTACAGGGTGAATCATAAGGCCCAAGTTGTGGGAGATTAACCAGATAAATGAAGTGTTGGTGGTCAGAAAGGGTGATGTTAATGCCTCAGAGTAAGTAGATAGTGCACGTCGAAATTAAGGTCCCCCTGACCACTGAGTCTATTCAGGGCCTTCCTGTGTTGTATTTCTATTCTCTTATTCATCTTGACGGCCCACCTTGGTGCAGTTGAAAGGCAGGAGCTGGTTGCATAAAATTAGGTAGACTCTGAGAAACGCCCTTGGGCCCTTCAGACACTGGCTGTGTGACTTTGAGCTGGTATATAAAATTAAATAACTAGCTTCGCTAATTAATTGATGAGAACTAGAAAAAATGTTAGTGTTTGCCTTTTCCAGCTCCCAGCTTTGGTGTGGGATTAGAACTGTGCATTGATGGATATGAGGTGGACTTGCATAGGGAGGATAGGCAACACAGCTCTACCAGCTGCCATAAACAGGTAACACCAGCCAGCAAAGAGGTTGGGGGGTATGCAGCCTTCAGCTACACATGGAAACAAGCATGGGAGGCCCTGGAATTTCTCTACAGGCACTTAGGACAGTAATCTGGCTGGAAGTGGAGATGGGGCATTTCTCTGGAATCTGTGCTTTCACATTAAGTGCATGTTTTTTCATGTCAGGAAGGAGGCTGGTAAAGGTGTCAGGAAGGAGGCTGGTAAAGGTGAAGACTCAAGCTTCCAAGCCCATTTTGGTATGACTGTAGAAAACCCGTTCTGCAGAAAAGTGTGGCAAGGATTTAGAAACTATGCAGTAAGTTAGTGTGGACAGCTGAAGCTGAGACTCTTCTGAGACTCTTAACAAATAGAAAAGCTTCCCTCTCCCTCTTTAGCTTTAAGGCTAGGGGACATGCTGGTGGCGGTGAGACAGATGTTTAGGACACCATCCTTACCCACAAAACAGTGTCCCCATCTGCAACATGTAGTCGTAGGCTCTCTTGACATGGAAGGTAACTCCAGAGTCTGAGACCTGGGCTGCTGATCTCTGACCCTGCCTCTGGAGGTCAGGGTACATCTCCATGTCAGAAGGCGTCTGTGCAGAGGGTCTAAAACAAGGTCCTCACAGTGTCCAGGGCCACGCTGAGATGGTCACAAAGTGTCTACATGCATATGCTCCCTGTGCAAAGAGAATGTGCCTCCGTGCAGGGATTTCACCAGCTTCTCAATGGGTCTGTGACCCCTACTGAGTGAACACCCCCTGTTCCCTGAGGTCTTCCCCTGTTATTTAACCTATCAACTAATCTCTGCCAGTGGCCAAGCCTTCTTCCTTGTGCAGGTGGGTCTGCCTCAATTACACCTCATTCACATCTATTTAGGCTTCCATGGGTGCAGAGAATGTCTCATCCTTATGAGATATCTCTCAGAGACTGGAAGAAGGCATATTTTCAGTGCTTTGATCCTCAGGGGTCCTCCTGTTCCTCCGGTGTCAGGATCTCTCCTCTGGGGATTAAGACCCCCTACCCTCTTCCCCACAGTATTTACCCATGCAGCTTTGCGTCTGTAAGCCTCAGGTAAGTTGTATGGGTTCTTCTTCCCCCATCCTAGAGGTCCTGCACAATTCTTGTTAAATTTATTTCTGGACATTTTAGGTTTGGGGAATGTTATAAAAATGGGTGTCATTTTCTATTACATTTATCAACTGGTTATTTCTGGTAAAATAGTGCTAATTTTTATATTTTATCATGTAATATTTGATTTTACTGAGCTCTCAATTTCAATAGCTTTTTAGTTAATTCCGTTGGTTTTTCTAGATTAGGAGTCATACTATAAGCAAAAATGTATTTTTGAAATCTAATTTCTTCTTTTCTGAAATGCATTCTCTTTTTTTATTTCTGTGTGCTTGTGTGTGTGTGTGTGTATGTGTGTGAGAGAGAGAGAAGAAAGGAACTTTCTTTTTGCATTCTGTAGAATAACTAAAAATTACAATGAAATTATCTTTCCCTTAAAAGATGGATAAACTTCTCCTGCAAAGCCCTCTCGTCCCAGCATTTTAAAGAACTAGTTCTCTGACAACACTTTCCTATTTTTTTTTAAGTCTCTGGTTTATATATATTTTCTAGATTTTCTTAAGCTAGTTTAAATGTATTTTCCCTGAACATTATGAATTTTATGCAGTTTCCATATTTAGCAGAGTTGTTCATAGAAATCTCTTAAAAGTCTATAAATCCCCTTCATATTTATGATTATGTCTTTATTCTCAATCCTATTTTGGCCTCATTTTTCCTTGATTAGATTTCTCGGTTTTGAATATTTTATTCGCCATTTCAGAGAACCCAATCTCATTTATTTAGTAATTCTGCTGACTGCATATTTATGCTTGTTATTTCTGTTAATTCCCTCCTCCTACTTTCTGTATGATTTCTTGTTTTTTGCTGACTTGTTGAGTTTAATAGTCACAGTATTTGTTTTTATTTTTGTCTTGCTAAATAGGAAAAACATCTAAGATTATTACTGTAATAATAAGTACGGCTTTGGCTGCAGCCCCTGTAAGCGTCCCTAGTGTTGTTATCTCATTATTTTTCAAATAGTATATATTTGTAGTTGTGGTTTATCTGTTATTGTATTACATAGAAATGTGTTACTAAATGACAAGTAGTTTCTCATTTAAAGTTATATCATTTATATAGTCTGTTTGCATTGCAATCACAGAATGTAGCTATTACAACCTGCTTAAAAATTTATTCAGATATTTTAGAGGTCTAACATGTAATTAGTATTGTAAATATTCCATGGGCACTAGAAAAAAAAAAGACAAGCATTACCTCTGCAGATTCTCATATATTATTATTAAATCAACTTTTTCAAGAGACTTCTCTGACTTTGATATATTAAGTGAGCAAAGAATAAAATATAGTACCAAACCAGAAAAATACAGCTATATAATGTGCCATTAATATTGTGGGGTGTTTATATATTTTTAATTGAAATATAGTTGATATACAATAGTATATTTGTTTCAAGTGTACAACATAATTATTCAACAGTTATATATGTTATTAGTTTTCTACAGTTGTCTTTCTATTTCTAGTAACTTTTCAGTATATATTTAGATTCAGTGTTATTCATGAAAGCAACAATAATGATAATATCTCACACATATGAGGTGCTTATGACATGCTAAAAACTGCTGAACACATTGAATGCCTGAGTTTTTCCATTTTCACAGTGAGGATTGTCTGCAGTTAACAGATGAGGAAACTGACGCTCGCCAAGTAGTCAGTTAGATTTGAATTGAGCTACCGGGGACAGGAGAAAAATAACAGAGATAAAGCAAGATAACTTTAGTCCATTCCGCTGTTGGTCCAGAGCTGGTGTTATGGGGGCTGCAAGCACCCACATGTTTGTGGATTCGTCCTCTGTGTCCCACTACAGAGCCTGCAAATCTGACTTAGGGCTGTATGAGCTGAGATTCAGGGCAGCTGTCCTGCCTCCCGTACTGTCCAACAAAGAAACAGATGAAGAGCCTCTGACCCTTAAGGTCATCAAAGCTTCCCCAAGCATACTTGCTGCCGAACCCATAAACCCAAGAAGTTAGGGGACTCATTCTTGGGCCAAGCTTTTGTTGAGGCTGAGAGCTCAGTACTCAGGGCCCGGACGTCACAGGTGCACCACAAGCCATCCTCCTGAGGCCTTGTCATGCCCTCCAGGTGTTGCCATCAAGTGCTTTTGCCATCAAGGAGCTTTAAATATCTATTTTATGATCTGAAAACTTCTTGGGAAGGCAGATGCACATCCTCTTCTTTGGGTCTCTTCTCTGGTGCCCATCACTAATGCTCAGCATCATGACACTCATTAGCTGGCCCCGGAGAGCCTGGGGAACAAGATGTGTATTGTAGACAGCTTCCCTTTGGACTGGACTGGCTACCTCCCTGAAGCTGGGGAAGAAAAAGTCCATTTCATGGGATGATGGAGGGAAGAATAGAGGAGAAATATATACAGATAAACAGACACACACATATAAATACTTCCATAAATTAGCCTGGCACTCAAGACGGACCTGCCAAGAAAACTTTGAGAAGAAAGTGATATTTTTCCTAGGAATTTCAGGAATTATTGTGCAGGTCATTTTAAAAGTAGCATCTTTTTAAAAAATTATTATTATGCTTTCTAGATGATGGCTGGAGGCAAAGAGAGCTATTGGTATGGTGATCTTTTTTTTCTAATCTTATACTGAACTCAGGTGGTAAGTCTACTATTTAGAGGCAATTTTTTTCTTATCGATTTTACACCTCTTACTTTTTATTGTCTGTCTAGAAGCTCCAGAACAACATGGAGAGCAGCAGTGAGCGCTGGCATTGTTGTCTCAGACTTAAATAGGAGTGCTTCTAATAGTTTACTATTTAAAAAACTGCTATCGAACCTGATTGTTATTTTAACAAGGATATTCCCTATTTTACTTAGCTTTAGTAATTTTTTATGAGAATGGATATTAAAAGCTACCATCTCTTGAAATTATAGTATTTTATTGTTGCTGAATCTTTTAAGTCATGTAATTATAAGACTGAGTCAACATTCTTACTTTCTGAGTAAATCACAGTCGATCAAAACTTTTTAAAATCTTTAAAATTATTTTTAATAAAATAAAAAAATTTAAATTTAAAAATTATTGCTAAAATAATATCAGCATTGTTTCTGAGGAACTTTGCACGTATAATCATAAGTAACGTCGATAATTTCTTCACTCTTTTTCATTGATGTGTTGATTGTTTTAAAGCTCTTTATCTGGTTTAGATGTGAAGTTAGCTAGGATCACAGAATTAGTAGAGGTGCTTAAATTTGTATTTTTATGGTCTGGAACAGTTTATATGGCATAGATTCATTTCAGGAAAGATTAGTAGAACTTACTGATAAAGCCATCTGAGCTTCACACATTTTTAGGAATTGATATGTGACTTCCTTTCATTTTATTCTGTGATTATTAGTACATTTATGTAGTCCATCTTGAATTGATTTTCATCAACATTATCTTTAAAATTTTGATTTAGTGTTTATATTTATTGGCATAAAGTGATATACTTTACTCATAACTTTTCATAATATTCTCAATATCTATTTATCTGCCCATTTTTCCTAATGTTTATCTTTCTGTTTTCTTCTTAGTCTTACAAAAAGTTTGAGTTTTTTTATTAGTCTTATTAGGCAAGCTTTTTGAGTTGTGTTCATTTGTTTAAATTTCTGTTTCAGTAAACATTCTCATTTTCTTTATTAAATATTCTCATATAATTTTGGTTTATTTTTCACCCATTTTCTAGATTCTTGAGTTTCTGGCTTACTACTAATTTTCAACCTTCTTTATTTTCTACTATGTGCACTTAAGACTATGCATACTCATGTGGGTACTCACAGATCATTGCATATGTCATCGGCATTCATTGTTAAGGAGTTTGCAATTTATTTGGACTTCCTTTTCATTCCAGGAGTTATTTACTAACAGTAATAATAAAATTAATACTATTAATAATATCAGCAGTAGTAGTAGAGGGGTAGTAATAGTTTCTGTTACTGACAAGTGGATAGGGTTTTTATTATTTGGCAATGTATTTTATTGTGTTTTAGTCATATCATGTGGAACTGTAGTTTTACATTTTATAATTTTTGTAAATTTTCTTTGTGTTAGCTTTTATGAAAGTATAAGATTTATTTCAAATACTTATTTCAAAATAAGTATTCTCTGTTTAAGTTGCAGTATAATTTTGTATGTGTGTAAAGAAAGCTTTAAATATATGTTAGAAATATCTATGAAGACATAGATACAGATCAAATTTCTCATGCATTTATTTCTTTACTCTCTCAAAACTCTATTGGGCAATAGTAAAATACTGAAATAATAATGACCCATAAAGATAAGGATAAAAAAGAGGAATCAACTATGTTTATGATATAAATTAAATATTTCAAAGATAGCAAACAGACCAGGGATAAATGAGTCAGAAGAGCCCAGGAAATGAAGCCTTTGTGCCAACAGAGAGGATAGCAGTGAAAATCAAATTGACTTTCCCCACAGGACCCTGGGAAGTTCGGGGATTTGCGGGCACCAGTCACCAAGGTTGCACATCTGTACAGAGCAGTTAGCTGCCACCCCCCATGCCTTTTCCAATCTCTTTGTCTTCCATGTGTATCCAAGGAAATATCCCATTCTCATCTCTACAGGAAATGAGAATTCTATTATGTTTAGAATTGAGAGGCTCCAAATGTGGGGAAACCAGATGTAGTTGGGAGAGAAGGTGCTAAATTGAAAACAAAGGAATAAGGAAATCCAAAGCCAGAATGGTCACACTCCACATCTCTTCCCTTGCCCTATTCCCTGGGTGTAGCATTTTGGTATAACCCCCACTATCAGATAGGACATTAAAGGATTATTTTCTGGAGAAATCACAAATAACGGTCAGAAATAAAATGCTTACAAGGTCTGTCATTAGGGGGCATTACAACAGAAAGACAAAAAATCCGGCAGCCTGATTGCACTGCCATGGAGGTGCACAGTGGCAATCTGATGGAGACACATGGAGCTCCCAAGGAGTTGAAAGTCTTACTCTTAAGTGTGAATGGAGATCCAAAAATTACAATACATGAGAGAAGACTTAACATGAAAGGCAGAGACTGAGACAAAGAGGGATACAAAAATAAAAGCAAATTAGCAAACTGAAAAGAACTTAGAGAAATAGACAATAGATGGAAGAAAATTAAAAAAAATAGTAGAACAAAAGAGATAAAGAGAGAAATAATGGAAGAGAAAAGATGAGAAATGTGTTGAGTCTATCCAGGAATTCCCATACCTGACCAGGATGAGAATATCCTGGGGAGAGCATCAAGAAAGAAATAATAATGAGAAATTGCTAGATTGGCTGGATGCATGAAACATCCAGCAGAATGAGCAACAGACTTAATGCCCAGCACATCACCACAAACTTTCAGAAAACCAGGAATAGAGAATAGATCCTAGGAGTTTCAGAGAAGAAATAAACAAATAAAACAAAATGACTATATACAAAGGAATAGGAAATGAGATTAAAATTCTTCTTCTCCACTGTAGCACTATGAACTAGATGAGCAAACTCACCAAGGGCTACAGGAGGAAGTTTCTGTGGCCGGAGAACATACAGAGTGCTTGGAAATATGTCCGAAGACTCGGAAAAATATTGATAGATAGTTAACAGGTCAGTTAGGGAGAACACTAAGTAGTTAGAAAATAAACCAATTGGCAATGTCAAAAAAAAAACCCAAAAATACAAAACAATGTTTGTATACTGCTTGGCTAGGCAGAAAGCAATATGGTCATATTAATATAAACATTAGTTACTGATTTAACAAAAACTGTGATGTAGATATATTGATTAGACGGAGGAGGGGAAATAAGGAATAGATGTGGGAAAGCAAAAAATATATAACTAATAAAACAGGAAATCAGTGTATGATATGTAACATTCATAAATCAAGAAATAGCCATGTAAGCATTGATTAGAAAGGGGTAAAATCATTACTCATGGAAAACAGGATCGGGGAGGGGGAAGAGGTGTAGCAGAGTCCTTTAACACCACTTTATTTTCTTAACTATATGTATTTATTATTTTGGTAAAAATATAAAATATTTTAAGATAGTTATGAATATATATAGCTATATTTGTGATCAACTTTATTGTTTTAATGACTACCCTTATCGAGACACATGATTAATGGCAAAGGATTCACACAATTCAGTTAAATAGGATGGTCTTTTTAAAAAAATGGTGATGGTTCAAATAGAGATGGGAAAAAGAGCTGATGATAGATGATGGATAACAATGAACCTTGACTCCTGAAATAGTTATATATGTTGACTTCACTGGGCCAGGGAGTGCCCACATATTCAGTCAAGCATTATTCTGGGTGAGTCTGTGAGGAGGTTTCTGAATGAGACTGACATTTTAACCAGGAGTCTGAGTAAAGCGGATTGCCCTCCCTAATGTGGGTAGGTGCGTCCAGTCTGTTGAAGGCCTGAGTAGAACAGAGACTGATCCTGCTACAAATAAGAACCCCTCACTACCAGCCGTGAACTGAGACATTAATCTTTTCTTGCCTTTGGTTATGAAGAAACATTGGCTCTTCTTGGGTCCTGAGCCCGCTGGTTTTCACGCTGGAACTGTACCATCCGCTCTCCTGGGTGTCCAGCTTGTCAACTTCAGATCTTGGGACTTCTTAGCTGCCATAGCCATGAGTAATATATTTATGTATGTACAATATATTGTAACATAAAAATTATATATTTTTATGTATTATATATAATTTAATATGTAAATTATATCTTAACATTCCTTATATATATATAACTGGTTTACTGGTTCTGGTTCTCTGGAGAATTCTAAAACAACCCCTACATCACACAGTACACAAAAATTAATTTAGTATGGGTCATTGAACTAAGTATAATTAAAATAAACTAGGTTTCTAGAATAAAAAATAGAAGACCTTAATTATCTTTGAATAGGCAAACATTTCTTTAACAAGACCAAAATTGTAAAAGAAAAAAAATGAGTACATTAAACTTCATTAAAATTAAGGATCCAGGTTCTTTAAAAGATGCAATTAAAACAAAAAAGCAAGTCACAGACTTGCAGAAATTTTTCCAATACAAATATCCAACACTGAACTCAAAAACAGAATATAAAAAGAATAACTATATATGTTTTAAAAATCTGATAATCCAGTAGGAAATTAAGAAATTTGAATAGACACAGTTCACCAAAGAGCATTTAAAAATAACCAGTAATCTTATGAAAAAGTATTTATCATTAATCATCAGTAAAATACAAATTAAAATTCAATAGGATGCTATTCTTGAAATGAAAATAGTTTGGTCTCATATCTACATTTTTTTTGGAGGGACGTTAAATTTTAACTCCATATTCATAAGTAAATTGGTACATAACTTTTTCTATGTTATTCTTGTCTTGTTTTGAGATAACTGTTGTGCTAGTTTAAACTAGCCACATAAAATGACTTGGGAATTGTACCCTCTTTTTGTTTTTTGAAGGAGTTTGGGAAGGCTTAGGATTATTTGTTTCTTCACTGCTCTGTAGAATTTACCTATAAATTATCTGTGCCTAGTGCTTTCTCTGTGAGATTTTTAAATCACGGATACAATTTATTTAGTGGTTGTAGGAATATTAAAATTTAATTATTTCTTCTTTGGTCAGATTCACTGATTTTTCTAGAAGTTTGTCTATGTCACATAAATTTCCAACCACTGTCACAAAATTGAAAAAAAAAACCCACTTCCTAAAATTGTTTTATTTGTGCTGCCTCTGTGTTTTTTCTATGATTTTTCTCTCCTTAGTTGGTGTATTTTTATTAGTCTTTAAAACAACCAAATATTAGTTTCATTAAGTCTCTCTAGTATAACATTTTTAGTTTATTAATTTCTATTCTACCTTTAATATTTATCTTCTCTCTAATATAAATGATATAAATTCCTTTTTATATGCAACTTCCTTGCCTTTCCACAAATGAGGTTATATAACTACATACAACCATGGCTATATATATATATTATATTATACATATATGTATGTATATATATATTATATATATGTATAGATTCTATATATATTCTATACTCAACATATGTATATATAGTTGAGTATAAAATTAATTTTTTGAAAATTTTGAATCTTATTGCTTATGTTTTATTTTCATAAATATTCCATGTATTCCTGAAAAGAATATTTTCTCATTAAGGAGTCTTAATTTATATTTATCCATTTTTTTTCAGATTTGTTAGCTGTTTGGTTCAAATGTTCTGCATCCTCAGTGACTGTTTTTACTGTATTCTATCATTTAATTAGAGGGGCATATTAAAATCTCCTGCTATGATGATGGATTTGTTTTTATTCTCCTTTTAGATATGCTCATTGTTATTTGTGTATTATAAAGGTATGGTATTAAATTCAAAGAAGCATAGAATTCAATTTAAGTTAACACATTTTATATTCAATAATTATGTTTTGATATAAAGTCTAGGTTTTCTAATGTTGATATTGCTGTACCACCTCCATTTTGATTAATTAGTGCTTATCTAATATAGCCTTTATCCTTTTACTTTTAAATATTCTGAGTCTGAATGTTTTGTGTTCCTCCATTTTTTTCTTTTAAGGCAAACTGGATATCTTTGTCCTTTACCCAGAAAATTTTGTCCATTTACATTTATTGTGAAAATTGATATAATTTGCTCTATTTCTACCATTTAATTTTGTTTTGTTTTGTTTCTTTCCTATCTCCTATTATGTACATTTAAGTTTAGGTGATTGGTTTTATCTTCTGTTTTCCCCCTTTCTAGTTAATCAATATATTTATTCTCTTCCAAAATAATACCATCATCTTAGAATACTTAGAACTTACCATAGATGTATGCTATTTTTGCCCAGTATTTTATTTCTATGCAGTTTTTACTGTACATTTTTAAAATTGTATTTGTTTTAAATGGTTATTGGTTAATTAAATATACCCATATGTATATCATTTTTTTTGTTTAGCATTCACTCCAACATCTCAGAACTTTTATCTGGATTATGAATTTTACCTGGACTTCAGAAGTTCCCTTTTTATTAGCTTGTTCTTTTTTACTCTACAAGTTATTCTTAGTTGCAATATGTATTTATTTCATCTTCATCCTTGCAAAATATAATTTTATACTCAACTAAGTCAGAATTTTAAAGTTATTTTTTCCATTTTCTTGCTTCTAGTGTTACTATTCATAAGTCAAATGCTATTGTAGGTATCATTCCTATATATCCTTCTTTGTTTTCTCCCACTGTAAAGGTTTTTCTCTTTATCTTGAAGGATTTGCAGATGTAGATTTATTCATACTCATTCTCTTTGGGAGTAGTTGAGCTTCCTGAATCTGATGATTGGTATTTTTTAAATCAATTCTGAAATTTTTAGCCAGTATATCTTTGAATATTGTCTCTCCTCCAATTCTCTGAATTCGTTTATTCTGGAACTCTTAAGGGACATATGTTAGAATTTCACACTCTATTCTCTATGTCTGCTTACTCTGTGCCTTAACTTTTTAATTCCTAGAAATTCTATTAATACTTTTTCAAATGTTCCTGGTAATTTTTTATAGTTGCTAGTTCCATACTCACACTTCAAAAACTCCTTTATTTATTTGATCATAATTAACATAGTTTTAAATATTCTGAATTTTATCATTGTGGTAGCTATAGGTTTTGCATGTTTGGTAATTCTGAGTTTGTTTTTTCTGCTAATTCTTGTTGTAGTGGCTCATTTCCTTATGTAATTTGTAATTTTTTATTTGAGGACATGTTCTCTGGAATTTTATCTGCTGGGGTTTCTTAAGACCTAAGTTTAAAGTGGTTTTTCCAAAGAAGGTTTTGTTTAGTTCTGCTAGGCACATGTGAATATCATCAACCTGAAACCACTTTAAACTAAATTTTTCTGGGATCCTTAGACTATACTGGTAAGTGTGAATTCCAGCCCTAAACTCATGTAATGATTTATATTAGAAATTCTTAGAAGAATCTTTCTTTTTTTTATTCCCTCCAGTTAGAGTCAAAGACAAGATAGAAATTATTTCATTTTCTCTGTGGGGTGTGTTTTTACCTCAGTTCACCTTATACAGTTGCTGGCTATATATTTTTAGTTGCCTCTAATCTGATCACCCATCTTGAACATGCATAGGTTTTGTACCCTGCCCTACTTAGGTGACTTTTAAATATTCTATTCCACATTTAAAATTTTTCTCTAGCAAAAGATTTTCTACAGACAGTAATTACACCATATTTTTTGGAAAGGATGAATCTCATCCATTGTTCCTTTATTCCAATATTGCAGAGCACAAATTAGAAAACATACTAATCTTTCTTCTATTATAATTGACTTTTTCTCTCCTTTCTGGAGTTTTCTCTCCTTTTAGAAAAAAAATATTTTGCCAGAATTATGTACAAGGCTCTATCACTTATTAACTTTGTAAACAACTAGGCATGTGAATCTTCATATTTATAGCTCTTTTTATCTGAAATAGATTTATTCTGTTATTTACTTGATAAATTGATTCAGTTATATGTTTCTATCCTCTTTTTCAGGAATATCAATGGTGTATTTTATTTTTCTGCCCACCATTTCCTCTTTTATCTCAACTCCTTTTTTTCTGGGATTATGAAAAATGGATACTTAAATATTTGAAAGAATATTTGGATATTTGTTTTATCTCCTCCTTGTCTATCATCTTGACTCTTAGAATGTCTATATTCTTAACCTGAAAAGGAGAATCTGCCCTTTTAGAGTTTATTGTTTGTCCTGTATATCACTAGTTTTATTTTCTTTTGTGTCACTTTGGCAATTTAATGTCTGTGATGTCAGTTTTACCTGCATTGTGGCTTTATTTGTTTCTTAACAGGCTTTTAGTCATTCTGGAACTATCCATTTCGTTTCAGTCTGTTCGTTATCATACCTTTCACCTCATTTTACAGAGTTTTCCACTGAATTTAGTTGAAAGCACAAGGTAGATAATGCAGTTATTAAGTATGTTATAACTGCCATATTATCCTGCTTAAATAATGCAGAGTATTTTCCTAGGTGCCATTTTTGGTCATATTATTCAAACTAAAACAAGAAGTCTGCCCAAACTAGGAATATACACCAAACAGTATGTTCTGATTCTCCTCTGATCCCTCCCTGACCACCTGAACATTTTGTTGATCTCAAATTGGAAGATGTGTTGACGTAGTCTACAAACCAGCTTAGTCATAATATAACTGGAAAGGAGCAGAGAGGATACTAGGAGACAATCATAGCAGGAAAATTTCAACTTACTGCAGTTCCCTTTCTTTGTTTGCTGAAGATATCCACCAAGGATTTATATGAGATTTTCCCTTTAGATCTGTGTCTACTACCATTTATACCATGGTGTAAAATGTCATTTGATCTGGCCTATTTCTTGGCCCCACAGTTCCCTTCCTGGGAAAGGACCATGGCCACTATACAGAACCTGTTCTACCTGAGGTTTTCGTATATGCTGCAATTGTACTTATCCTGACCCTTAGACCTCCCAGAAAGGCTATTTCCCAGGGTGTTGATCCATAGTAACTAAAGAACATGGAGCTCACATCAGACTCATGGCCTGCCCACAATTCTATTCTTACCATGTAAAATGCAGTTCAGATGGATTCTTCCATGCTCCCCTCTATTTCCATGACATCTGCTGCTTTCTCAGAAAAGCAGATGTGCATTTCCTTTTGGCTATTTCTTCATTCTTTTTTACCTGTTTATGCTATTTTTAGTAGTAATTTCTTGCAGTTTATGGATTATTCATAGTGTGCACCTTTTCTCTTTTCCAGCGAAAATATTGGTTTATCCCTCTATCTATAGTCTTTTTGTCATTCCAGTCAGCATCTGGATGAAGGATGTTAAACATGTAAGATCACTGCTTCATTTACTCAGAAATCTATCTTAATTAGGCTTTTGCAGATTTTCATGTATTTAACTAATATTTACCAAGCACCCATCACGTCATACATGTCCTAGGCACCAGGATACATCAGTGAACAAAGCAGTCAAACATCCTTAGAAGGGAAGACAGGGAATAATTAATAGACATTGCTGATAAGGAAATTATACAGTATGTTAGAGGGTGACAAGTGCCATAGAAAAAGAGAGAGCATGGTAAAAGGGCAGTTCTAAGAGGATCAGGGAAAGCCTCAGTTAGGAGATAATACTTGAGCCGAGGTGTTATATTAGTCAAGGTTCTCCGGAGAAACAGAACCAATAGGAAATGCATAGATATTATATAAAGAGATCTATTATGAGAGATGGCCCACGTGATTATAGAGGCTGAAGAGCTGTAAGATCATCTGACTGCAAGCTGAAGGCCCAAACACACCAGTGGTAGAGTTCCAGTCCAAACCCAAAGGCCTGAGACCCAGGGTTGATGAAGGTGTAAGTCCATTTATGAGTCCACAGGCCCGTGAACCAGGGGTGCCAATGTCCAAGGGCAGGAGAAGGAGGATGTCCCAGCTCAAGCAGAGGGAGTGAATTCACCCTTCCTCCACCTTTTTGTTCTCACCAGGCCCTCAGTGGAGTGGATGACGCCTCCCACATTGGTAAGGATGGTCTTCTTTACCCCATCCACTGATTCAAGTGGTAATCTCTTCTAGAGACATCCTCACAGACACACTCTGAAATAATGTTTCACCAGCTATCCAGGCACCCCCTTTGCCTAGCCAGGTTGACACATAGAGAGTGAGGGGGGTGGGAAAGCTGGCCACAGGCGTCTCAGAGGGAAGACTGTCCCAGCACAAGGAGGAGCCTCTGTGAACACTCTAAGTCGGCCCAAGCCTGGGACATTCAGGGACCAGCCTGGAGGTCAGTGTGACCAGAGCAGAGGTAGCAGGGTCAGAGGAGGGTGGGAGATGGGGCAGAGTGACAGCATGGAGCCCATCACACAGGGCCTCATGTATACGCAGAAATACCAGGCTTGGGTCATTACATAACAGGAAGCGTGGAGGCATGGGAGAGGTTTGAAGAGAGAAAGCTATGACCTACTATATACTTCAAAGGACCACTTGACTGCTGCATTGAACACAGAATACCTGGGATGCAATCAGAAACCCTGGAACCTACTGATGGCCTCCGAGGTCAGTGACTTGATTTTCAACTGTGATGCTCACCCAGGCTGCGCATGAGAATCTCTGCGGAGATTTTAAGATCCCGATGACAAGTTTGTACCTGAGACCAATTAAATCAGAACCTTTGGGGTGTGTCTCAGACATCAGTGTTTTTCAAAGCTCCCCAGGGGTCTCCTCTGTGCAGCCAAGGTTGTGTGCCATTTTTCAACAAAAAGAAGACTCCCTTGGCCTCCTCCACCAAACTGTGGGATCGTGAAGGGCAAAGGCCATGCCTTTTATATGCTGCATCCATGGCACATATTTAGCACACAACAGAAATGAAATAACCATGAAATTTCAATTTTATTAAAATGGGAACCCAGAATATTGACGGAAGCATATGGTTTTCTCAGCCCAGAGCTCAGGCCTGTTAAGAACAGTTTTTGAACAGAAGCTTCCCTGCTGATGAAAGGAAGAAGAAAGAGGAGAGAGAGAGAGAGAGCAGAAAGAGAGAGGGAGGGAGGAAGGAGAGAAGGAAGGAAGAAAGGAAGGAGAGAGAGGGAGGGAAGGAGGGGTAAAAGCAACTTCTCAAGACGGGGAGAAGCAGTCCTTCAGTTTTCAGAGGAAATCCAACTTTTTACCTTGTGTGTTGGAGGTTTGATGATGATGCTGAAGGCTCTGTACCTTGTCTCAGCTACGAAGCTAAGAGAATTTGGTGCACGGCAGGGCTGCAGTCTTCCTCAGTTCCCCCTGGGGCCCCACCATGCACTCAGCAGAGGCTCCTTTGCTCAGAGGGGCAGAGGCCCATCCCAACCCACAGAGAGCTCCCAGCTGCTGCTACCACCTGCTCCCCGCTGCCGCCACGTTGTGAAATTTCAGCTTAGGTCATCCCTACTGGGTTCATCCCAAGGTCAGGCTCATACCCCAGGAATGCAGTTCCTCTGCAGAGGTCTTTCAGAGCCACCAGGCCCCTCGCTCATCCTCCCCTGCTCTGCACAGCCGTGCCAGGGATGTGGGTAAATGTCACACAGCCAGGTGTCTGAGACTGTCCGCCCACCCTGGAAGCCGGCTGTTCTCCAGCCATCACCTGGCTTTCCCAGTGCCGGGAGCTCCCACGTGTTCTGGATGCAGAGAAGAGCTTCAGTCCCGGCACAGGGCCGAGGAAGCCAACTCTAGAACCATAAGCGGTGGGGCTGGCCTAGACCTGCGTTGTCCAGTAGAAAGCTACTGGCCGCATGTGGCTACTGAGTACTTGAATTATGGCTAGGTGTCTGAGAAACTGGATTCTTAACTATTTTATTTCACTTAAGGTCAAATCAAGTGACCAATACTTGACTCAGCTATTGAAAAACTTCTAAGTACGTTTAAATATGTTTAGAATAGTGTAGGTATTTGAATCTATGTTTTCAACTATAAATTTTGTGATGTCTAAGCACAGATGAAGAAAAAATACAGCATTCCAATGGAGATGTGCTGTAAGTGTGAAGATTTTGAAGACTTCACAAAACGTAGAATATGAAATAGCTTATTAGTACTTTTCTATTGATTACATGTTGAGACGATTTTTATATGTTGGGTTAAATAAACATTATTAAAGTGGATATTTTTATTTTATTAAATTAATATTATTAAAAGTAATATTTATTTATTAAAATTTTTCTTTTCTTTTTTTTCAAGTGGCTACTGAAAAATCTAAAGTCACCTAAAAGGCTCACATTAGGGACTCTCTTGTCCCCTCCTGGCATGAGCAGGGAGGTCTTTCCTCTCACTTTATTTCTAAATAAAAGCCTATACCCTGCTCTCCTAAAAAAAAGGCTCACGTTACATTTCCACTGAAGAGCGTCAGCTTTTGTCCAAGGCAGAAGCCATCTGTAAGCAGAAGGTCTAACTAGGTATCAACGACCATGAATTAAGCCAAGTAAACTAGCTCAGAGCTAAGGAATGTCTTCCTTTGATAGGAATTGCTGGTCCCTCTTTCCCTCCCCTACATAAATAATCCTGTTAGAGGTTAGTCACCTCCGGCAAGAACTCAAGCCTCATGGTAGGTATTTTAAGTTCATATTTTTTAAATTAATGCTTTACTGGGGCCAGTTGAAATATTTCGGCAAGATATTTAAGTACTATATATGTGTGTAGAGTAAACCTTGAGAGCCACTCTTTACAGATACACTCTATGCCTTTCTTTTATACTATGGCATAACTTTTAATGCACTGATTTGAAGGTTGATTTTTTTGGGTGAGCATCGCAGCAGATTTTTTCCATGTTACGTCAGATGGCGCTGTTATTCTTTCTAACAGCCATATACTATTCCATGGTATGAATATACTTGATTTTCTTCTGAATAATAGGCATTTAACTTACCATTTTCTTCCATATTACAAACAATGCTATAGTGAACATAAAGTTTTACTTATGCCAGTTTCAACATGTATGACTCTTATTTTAGGATTTCTCAAAGTGAAAGGTGGGCCAAAGGTTAGCCATATTTTTATTTTGCTAGATAATGCCAAATTACTCTGTAAACATGTACTACCAATTTATACAAAGGTACTACCAATGGCTGATAATGAAGTGTTCACACACCCACATCCTCACAATATTTTATACATCTTTTCCTTTCCCATTCAAATGGGTGTTCACTGGTGTTTGAGAGCATATTTCCCAGACTTCTAGTGAATTGAGGGACTCTCCCTTTGGATACTGAACAATTGTACATAGCATGTGAATTGTTTTATTATAATCTTTGCCTAATTTTTCTTATTGTCTTTGTATAGAAACTCTATATTTAGATATTAAACTTTTGCTAATTTAAACACAGTATTTTATCTCAACCTGCTACCTCTTCTTTTTCTTTTTTAAATTTATTTTTTAACTGATGAATAACACAAATGCAGAAAAGTACATCTTAAGTGTGGAGCCCAACCAATCATCACAAACTGAACACATCCATGTAACCATAACCTCGGTTAAGAACTAGTTCGTTTACATACCCAGGAAGTCCCTCTCTGACCCTCCCAATCACTACCCTCTTTCTCACAGGTAATGATTTTACAGCAGCAATCACTATCAAAAGGAGAGTTTTGCCTTTTAAAAAATTATATAAAAGAGGTATACACCATGTGTGTTTCTATGTCTCACACCTTGTCAGTTGGTCTGTACCATATTTGTAAGATTCACTCACATTGTCCCAGGTAGCTGCTGTTTGTTCCTTTTCATTGCTGTCTAGATTGCATTTAATAAGTATACCATATTTTATCTACCCATTCTACCAGTGATGGATATCTGGGCTGTTTTTTCTTCCAAGAATTTAGCTTTTATAAATAATGCTGCTATTGATTCTTGTTCATGTCTTTTAGTGTCTATTAATACACATTTCAGTTGGGTATATGCTAAGGGATAGCTTTGCTGGGTCAAAGGGTACAGATAATATCAACTTTTCAAAGTATCTGTAGCACTTTATGGACCCACTTGCAATGTTAAAGTTTGGTTGTTCCACCCCTTCACCAGCCCTTTCTGTTGTGAGTCTTTTTAACTTTAATCATTATAATGGGTATATAGTAGTATTGCATTTGGTTTGACTTTGCATTTCTCAGATGAGTCATGAAGCAGAGCCCTTTTTCATGTTTATTTGCCATTTGAACATCCTCTATTATGAAATGCCTGTTTGAGTCTCTCTCATTTTTCTATTGAGTTATTGTCTCAGCCAGAGTCCAGTTAGGAGAAAGACACCACACTCGGTGATTTGAACAGAGAAAATGTATTGTAAATATTTGTTAAGTAAGGGGTGGTTAACATTTGAGGGTAAAAAGAACTCTAAAGTGTATCTCATTAGTGACTACAGAAAGCAAACGCCAGCTGCAGGGCCCAGAGAAGAGGGAACAAGGAAGAAATGTGCAGCTGAGAAAGAGGCCCTGCAAGGCTGAGATTCAGATCTGTGAGATAATGTGGTTGCTGCAGAAACACACCACGTGCCTCTGCAGTGAAGATGAAGTTTGTTGAGGCCAGCTCAGAACAAGGACAGCCTTGCATAGCCATGGGGATGCTCCAAGAACCCACCGCCCTCCAGCTGCTCAGCAACGCCCCCAGCAGGAGCAAATCTAGGAGAAAAAAAGATCCTCTGCCCTCCTCCATCCTTGGAGTCCCCTTTAGTGACCCCTATTGACAGAACTTGACAACAGTACACTAGCAAAGCAGACAGGGGGTTTGCAGAATTCTAACTCCAGTATTACCAAGTAGGGGGAAATAGGGTGACTTTGGAGCCCAGAGGCAGTAAGTTAATAACTGGCACTTATTGTTGTTTTGTATTGTGTGTCATTTTGTATTGATTTGCAGAACTTCTTCATAGATCCTGGCAACAATTTGTTTATTGGTTATTTGTGTTGCAAATATATTCTCTCTGTGATTTATCTTTTCCCTCTCTTTATGATGTCTTTTAAAGAATGAAAGCTTTTGATTTTAATGTAGTTTAATTTGTCAATCTTTTTTATGGTAGTACGTTTGGTATCTTATTTAAGAAATCTTTTCTAACCTAAGGCTGTTATAATATTCTCCAATGTCTTCTTGAGAAGCTTTATTGTTCTCTCTACACATTTAGATTTACAATCTGCCTGGAATTGGTTTCTGGGTATGGCTGGTGTGAGGTAGGGTGAGAGTCAAGTTACTTTTCTCCCCATTTTGTTATCCAGTTTACCCGGCAGTATTTCCTGAAAAGGACATCACTTCCCACTGCGGTGTGCCCTTTGTCTTGGATCAAGTGTCCACATACACCTGACTTTCTCTCTGGCCTGTTTCCTGTTGCATTGGCCTATTGCCCATCCTTGAACCAATACCAGTCTTAACTGCTATAGCTTAATAATAACTGAATAGCCAATAGAATCAATCTCCCCACCTTCTTATTTTTAAGGAGTGTCCTGATTATTCTTAACCTTTTACATTTTCATCAAAGTGTAAATCAGCTTGTCAATTTCCTAAAAACAAAATATCCTGGTATTTTTATCGGGATTGCACGCTACGTATATAAATCATTTGGGGAGAATTGTCATAGCTAAAATACTGATTCTTCCAACCTATAAACATACTATAAAGACCCATTTTATGTAAATTTTCTTTATTCTTAACAATATTTTGTATTTTCCTTGTGTAGGGGTCTGAGATACCTTTCATTAAATTCCTTCTTAAGCTGTGAAAATGTAATACTATTTCAAATAATTTTTTTTCATTTTTAATTCCTGTTTATTGCTGATAAATTAGTGGTAAATACAAGTAACTATATTTGTGGTAAGTTTTACATTTCTATGTAGTAAAATCTGATTATTCATTTTTGCTGTTGTTTCTGGGTTTCCTCTCTTGCTTTGGAAGGTCTTTCTTACCCAAGCCTGTACAAAATTTTCTGCATTTTGTCCTTATATTTTTAGAGTGTTGTTTTAAAATGTGTCGGCTTCTAACTCACTTGCATTTAGCTTTATTAATAAAGGATTTTGTTTTATTTTTCTAACATTGTAATTTTCACATATACTTGAGTCAGTATCTAGACTCTGCTCTTTTTCACTGATATAGTATCTTTTCCTATGTAGTGCCACACTATAACTACTAAATTTAAAATACACTTTTGTCGCTTTATTTAATGGTGTATCTTGATACCATAACTCCCTATTATCTTTTCTCCAAAGTTCTCTTAACAATCCTAGAACATTTTCCATGTGCATATCAGATTGTATATTTGGGCTGTTGATTAAAAATGTATTGAATTAATTAATTGATTTGGGAAGAACTGCCAACTCGAATGTGGAGCCTTTCCCTTTAGGAGTATATATGTCCATTCATTAAGGCTTCTTTGGTAACTCCAGTATAGTTTCATAGGTCTATACATTTAATAAACTTTTTTTTTTGTAAACGGTTTAAATGAGTAATGTATTAACATGGTCTAAACATTTACATTTTTGTAAAAAGGTACTCCCAGAATGTCTCACTCCCATCCCAGCCCCTTCACCTACAGAAACCATTTGTATTAGTGGTTTGTTTGTCCTCCCAGCGTTTCTTTAGGCAAAGGAAGCAAGTCCAGATATATCTTCTTGACCCCTTCACCTCTCTTACAAAAGAAGCAGCTTTCTGTGCTGCATATTATTTTGTACTTTGCTTCCTGTCATTTAGTGATATTAGTACAGCTTTCTCATTCCTTTCCCTGGATACATACTGTTCCATTTGTGTGTGACTAGGACCGCATTTATTTAAACCAGTCCCTTGTAAGTGAAGACATTTATAAATAAGTATATTGTTTTAAGTTTCTCATTATTACAAGTTTTCCCATTATGAGAAGCCTTGTGAATAATGTCATTTTGTGTGTATGCAGGTATGTCTCTAGGATAAATTCTCAGCTGTGAGTTTGTTGCTTCTCTGGAAATGTTTATGCTTCATTTCAAGTATTGCCCTCCACAGGGGGCGTCAATCTGCCCTGAACTAGTCATTTCCATGGCTGTCTTGCCACAACTGCTCCAACAGTGAGTATCAGGTTTTCCCAATCTCATGGCTCAGAATTGGTATATCAATAGCTCTAATTCACATTTCTCTGTTATGAGTGAACTTGAGCAGCTTTCTTATGTTTCAGGGTCACTTCTGATTCTTTATCTGCCCGTGACCAGCACATATCTGTTGTCCTGTTGGGGTTTCCATGGGGCTTCATACGGGTTTTGTTTTTGGGTGCTCGGTCTCATTTGGTTCTCCAATTTCCCTGCAGAGCAATCATTGGAACATCAATTTTATAGACAAGGAAGGGCAGGCGATTTGTCCAAGATAACACAGTTAACTAGGATGCAGGGCTGAGATTTGAATCTATCTTTGTCTGACCCCAAAGCTCCCTTTGCATCACGTCACTACAACCGCATTGAGGCAAACCTCACCTGATGTCTGAGTTCAAAGGCGGCACTTAGGCCAGAGTTAGGCAGTCTTTCCTTTCGTGTCTGTGGTCTCAGGGCCCAAGCAACCCATCTCACGTTCCCTCTTTTTTTCTTTTTCCTATTCAACCAACTGAGGGGAAGGTTTTTGAACTGATATAAGAAACTTGTTCATGTAATTACCTTGCTGATTGGTCATCAGAGAAAATCCAGACCCTTCCTCTATGTTCTCTCTCCAGTGGGAAGCTACACCCTGGGCACTCAGGCCCTGGAGCAGGTGTCTGTAGCTTTGTCCACTTGGCCTCCTCGTCTCCACCTTCTAAAGAAAGAAGACCTGCACCTTGGGGGTGTCCCTCTGTGGCACTGCACTCAGTCTTGGAGGACTTGCCAGCCAAAGGGCCCTGCTCCTCCCTAGCCAAGAGCTGGACACCATTAAATCTTCTCTCCCTCTCTCTTTCTCCATCTCGCTCTCTGTTCTCTAAGGACAATGCTTGGTGTTCATCGAAGACAGTACTTCCCTGAAGCACCTGCCTAGTATTTCCTGTCACTTGGATCCCAAGTTTTCCTGTCCTTCTCACAGTCTTCAGCTTTCCCTATGATTCTCCCAATAAATCCCAGTTTTCTTTTAAGATATCTAGACCCAGTGACCTGGCACACACACTGACCTCCCAGCTACAGAGGGAAAGAGAAATGTGCTCAGTCTCTTGCTCAAATGCCGTCCTGCAGGTCACAGTTCTGTGCTCTATGGCTCCCCCAGCAGCCTCTTCCCTCACCCTTGGAGTGTGGGAGGGACGGAGCGGCCCACAGACATGCCACTTGCCGCTGCGTAGTCAAGAGAGGGTGCATGCCTGGTTTCCAACAGCACGACTGCCAGCCTCCTCTTCCATGCCCCTTCTATGTTGGGCAAGTCTGCAGGGCTGCAGTGAATGTTTCTTAAATTGATTTAGGAGAGGTAGGTGAGATCCTATGTAATAGGGGCTTTTCTCTGCCCAAACAGACAACTAGAAAACTAATTCAAGAAGTGAGGGTTTGACAGTAACTTTGGAAATCGCATAAGCTGACCGAAGCCAGGCTCAGATGAATTCAAAGGAAGCAAGCTCTGCTGAACATTTCCTAAGGAATTACAGAGGGAATTAAAAAATGAGTCTACAGAGTTCTCTACTACGATGCCAAAACCCAGCCCTCTGCATCGTCTGGGAGACTATTGATTCTGAATGATGATTTTACCCGTGTCAGTGTCCTCCATTAGAGAACAAATGTGTTATAATAGACTTAGTTGTGGAGCAACAGGTCGTAGGAGACGTGCCTAAGATAGTAGATAGGAAATCCTGAGCCCTGAACATAGGCCACCGAAAAATGACCGGTAAACAGTGATCATCAAAATCGTCACCATCGCTATCGGGGATGCTCAGCCAGAGGTACTGCGCAGAGGCCAGCACAAGCCAGCCAGCTTTGAGTCCTTTCCTGAGCAGCCCTTCTGTGCGTCCAGGTGAGAGGCAGTGGCCAGTGACGCTCTGATGGCATGCTGCCTTCCAGCTGAGGCTCCCCAGAAGCAGGCCACGAGCACTGGACCTTGGCTTCCAGCTCTGACACTGGTCATCCTAGAAGCCTTCCTGGAAGAATGAGGCATAAGAAGGGCTTCAACAGTAAGATTGACCCAATGTGGCCATGAGGATAAAAGTAAAGAAACCTCAAAAGAGACTGTGGTTGAGTCTACGTGCATGCAGCGTGATATGGAACCACCACATGGGTTTGGGGCCCTGCACACGGGAACCTAAATCCTGGCTCTGTGTTAGCTCTGACTCCTTAAAGAAATCACTCAGCCCTCTGACCTCAGTTGCCTTTTCCAAAACTGGGGATAAAAATGATGCTTGCCCCAAAGAGTTATTGGGGGATTCAATGAGACAATATATTTTAAAGTCCCTGGTAGAGTCTGACATAAGAAATTATTTGATAAATGTTGGCCCTTAATCTTCCCTAATTCACCAGTTCTGTGATTCATGTCTTGTAACAATGGAGTCCATCTTTTAGAATACTGCCATGGCCAAATGAGACCCAGGCCTTACAATAGCCCAAATCTGAGGCTGCAATGACAAGATCAACCCCACTTGGCCTCTGAGTCCTTAGATTGGCTGGGTCTCCCCAGAGAAAGAAGACGGCCAATGGTGACTATAACCCTAGGCCAGGGACCAGGGGTGGCAGGAAGGACCAGTGGCCAGCCATGCCTTCACGAGGGAAGGCCCCACAGAGACCAGGCCTGGCCAGGTGTCTCACAACTGAACGTTTCAGTGGGGTTCTCCAGGGCTCCCGAGTGACAAGTAGCCTTTGATGGTTAATGTTATGTGTCAACTTGCCTGCACGAAGGGGTACCCAGATAGCTGGTAAAGCATCATTTCCAGGTGTGCCTGTGAGGGTGTGTATGGAAGAGATGGGCATTTGAATCAGTAGACTGAGTGAAAAAAGATCATCCTTACCATGTGGGCAGACATCATCCAGTCCAGTGAAAGTCCCAATAGGACGAAAAGGTAAAGGAAGGGAGAATTTACTCTCTGAGCTGGGGCATCCAGCTCCTGCCCTCGGACACTGGCTGGCCTGGTTTCTGGGCTTTCAGACTCAGACAGGACTTACTTCATCGGCTATCTGGATTCTCAGGACTTTGGGCTTGTACTGGATCTCCACCTCCAGCTTCCCTGAGCTTCCACCACGCGATCAGCAGGTCGTGGGACTTCTCCTCCTCCACAGTCATGTGAGCCAATATCTCACAATAAACCTCCTTCTATATATCTGTGCATTTCCTCCTGGCTCTGTTTCTCTGGAAAGCCCTGACTTATACATGCATCCCATCCAGACTCACTCCCTCATGCATCATCATTTTGCCTATCTTTGCTTTTTTATTGTCTGTCCACCAAAAGGAAGGGAAGCTTCACTGTGGGCGACTAAAGCTTTATCCCAATGGGGAACTGTTCTACACCAATGAAGCCAGTGTAGAACCCACACCTCTCAACTTCTCATAAGATGGATAGGGTGACTGAAGTGTTCATTTATCAGCTCCTGGCAGTCCTTGGCTGAGAAGGCCTCCCTGGATGGGCAGCACACTGATTCCCACATACCTCCAGGTGCTGTAGAAATCTTCCAGGCATCAAAGCGCATACTCCTGCCCATGGACATTAGGCCTGTGCGCAAGAAGAGAAAAGGACTAGGCTAGAGTACACACAGCATCTGCTCTACCTCCACACCGAAAGCTTAGAGGAATGTATGTGTAACGGGGAAAGAAATGAGTGAAAAAGGTGAAAAGTACAGGTCCATGGAGTGGTGTTCTGGGGGAAAGAAAGAGCTCCCAAAGTTAGTAATGGTGCCCCACATCTTCTTCACCTCCAGGAGATGGGACCACCTGCCTGTCCTGTCTCCATGCTAAGTGACATGCTTCAGGGATGGCTTCACTTGGCAACCTCATGGAAGATGCTCTTACAGTGTCTTCCTCCTCAGCCAGGTGACACTGTGAAGCAACCCCATATCCTTCTGTCCTGACACCCTGCTCCCCCTGGATGTTTCACTGACAAATATGCCCATTCTGTCAACTCTTCACTTCTTCTAAGATAGGAGGATGACTCAGAGAAAGGCACTGGTTTCTGATGTATTCTGGTTTGCTGCAGCCTCTTAAAGATTACATGTAAGGGCTTTCAGCTAACTCTTTATGCTGCAACTAACACTAATCAACCTCTCATTATTTTCCTTGGGGAAGAGGGGAAAAGAAAAAGAAGATAATGTTGCCAAATGGTACAGTGGCTAAAACTTCCAGTACCAAAACTCAGCTTTGGCTGGTATAGGACCTGGGACTTGTCTTTGGGGTGGGACCCATTTCCTGGCCATCTTTTGGAGAAGGTCAGTGTGTGACGACTTTCCATGGGCCAGAAGGCAGGAACCAGCCTTAAATGAAGAAACAGGCCAACAAAACCTAAATGAAATAGGAGTCTTCTTCATAGCCGTGCTATTTCTGGTAGTCACTGTCTATCTACAGTTGAACAGACACTTAGTTACACCATGGGAACTGACATGGCAATGAAAATGAATCAACTACAACTGCATACAATTACATGGATGAATTTCAGAAACATGGCGTTGACTGAAGAAATCAGATACAGGAGTATATACTATAGGAGATAGCGTGTGTCCATAAATTAAAAACAGATAAAGCTCATCAATAGTGTTACAAATCGTGGCAGTTTAAAATATTTCTGTATGATTTTTGACATTCCCTACTTCAGAGGATGGAGCCTAATTATTTCCCCTTGAATATGGGCTGGATTTAGAGACTCATTTCCAACAAAATGAATATGGCTGGAAGTGATGGCCTCTTACTTCCAAAGCAAGCCAAAGAAAGGATGGCTTTTTCCCTGGCTCCCTGGAGGAATCTGGCTGCCTGCCTATGAGCCGCCTGTAAGGAGGCCCATGTGGGAAGAAAGGAAGGCCTCTTACAACTTGCCAGCACCAGAAAGCAGCCACCCGAGTGTGTCGCCTTGGCAGCACATTCTCCAGCCTTCATGTGACTGCAGCCCTGGCTGATACCTTGACTGTGACGTCCTGAAAGACCCCAACTCACAACCACTCAGCCAAGCTGTTTCCAAATTCCTGATGACTAGGAAGTGTGAGAGATAATTCACATATACAATTGTTTTAAGTAATAGATAACTAATCCAAGAAGTCAGGGTACTCCACCTGGGTGAGCCACTGGGGTGGGCTGTCCTGAGACTTCTGGGAATACTGATAATAGTGCTTCTTGACTTGTGTGCTGATTATGTATGTGTTTTTTTCTTTGAATATTGAGCTATATGCTTATGATTTGTGTACACTTCTTTATGCATATTACACTTCAATAAAAAATTCAAAATATATTTTAGGCAGAATAATAGCCTGTAACCCCAACACTGATCCCTGTCCAGTACAGTGGGTTACCACCCACAGAAGTTATTGCTGAGATCTATACAGGCCACATGCTAGATAGGCTGAGCCTTGTATAAGTTTAAGTTATTTCTTGTACACAGTCTCCAGGTAGCCAGGTCAGGAAGCATGTGGGGACAAATGCTTGAAAGAATAATTTCCTTTTGCCCTCACTTCTACCTTACATTGTTTCTTTGCTCTTCCAAAATAAAACAATAGACTCGGGACCATGTCTTCCTGTCAGTCATGGAACTGGAGATTTTGAAACATGCTAAACAAGTGGGGTGGGATGGCCTCCAGTGTTGTGACGTTAACACCTGAACTCAGAATTGTGGGAGGATCCAGGGAAGGTGTAGGAGTACCCGGCAGTGGCCTAGCTGGGACTCAAGACTGGTGGCCTGCCGACATCACCGTGGGTGTGAATGGTCCATGCTGCCTTCATTTCATTTTCCCTCCAAATTACACATTTCTACTCATTATCAATGTTTTAGTCATGGTGACCATCAGAGTTGACAAGTCGAGCTCATTTCTTATCTTTTATTTTTTCTTCTTTATTTCCCTAAGCTTGTGAGTGGTTTGGGTTTTAAGCTTGACTGGGGAGGGCTAATTTCCACGTGTCTCCATAGATAAGTGCACTGATCCATGCTTTATGCCTGTTTCAAGTTCCTCCATGAGTACCATGCAGGGCACAGCATCCTCTCGGTTCCTCCTAACCTTCCTTTCCCACGTCCTTTCTCAATCCTCCCCTTCATACACCCTGAAGCAGTCCGGCCAAGACCACCTACTCATGGTTCTCTATGCAGTCCCAGGACATTCCCACCTGTGATTTCACTCCTGCTATTTTACTTTTCCTGCTCCTGCCAATCCTTCAAAATCCTGTTCTTCATCTCTCCTGACAGGAGCCCTTCTTGATATGTTTACTAAAAGTAGAAGTTCCTTCTATAAATACACTCCCCGAAATCACTGCCCTCTCCTTCTGAAGTGTCTTTCTCCCTGTGGGAAAGGGGTTATCTTCTTACCCAACTTCATTGCCAGGACCACTAAGGGCAGAGATAAGGGAGAGTGGATCTGAGCTCGTGAGTGGGTGGATGAAAGAATGAAGGTCAAGAATGGTGTGGGTGTCTAAGTTTGGGTTCCCCCAGAAGCTGACCCTACAAAGATTTGACCATGGGGTATACTGGTAGGTGGACGGTAAAGGAAGCTCGGCCAACAAAGGTTGATTTATCAAGACAGCTGCCATGACGGTGCCCAGAGCCATGGAAGTCTGGGGAAGCCTGAATGGAGAGGGCCTGCTTGCAGTTACAGCCCACTGTCAACGGTCAGTGGTTGGCAGCTGGTGCAGGGGGTGTTCATTCCCTGGAGTTTCCCACCTGCTGTGTGCAGGCAGAGTAGGCTTCAGCTCTTCTGGAACAAAAAACCCTGAAGCACGACGATGCAGAGACAAGCACTTAAAAGTTGAAGTGCTCCTATTTACAACAGCCAAGAAACGGAAGCGACCTAAGTGTCCATCAGCAGAGGAATGGGTAAAGAAGAGGTGGTACATATACACAGTGGAATATTATTCAGCCATAAGAAGAAAACAAATCCTACCATTTGCAACAACATGGATGGAGCTAGAGGGTATTATGCTCAGTGAAATAAGCCAAGCCGAAAAAGACAAGTATCAAATGATTTCACTCATATGTGGAGTATAAGAACAAAGAAAAAAACTGAAGGAACAAAACAGCAGCAGACTCACAGAACCCAAGAACGGACTAATAGTTACCAAAGGGAAAGGGACTGGGGAAAATGGGTGGGAAGGGAGGGATAAGAGGGAAAAAGGGGCATTACGATTAGCAGATGTAATGTTGGGGGGGCACGGGGAGGGCAGTACAACTCAGAGAAGACAAGTAGTGATTCTATGGCATCTCACTACGCTGATGGACAGTGACTGTAATGGGGTTGGTGGGGGGCACCTGATGAAGGGGTAGTTTAATAATCGTAATATTGCACATGTAATTGTAGATTAATGATAATAAAATAAATTATATTTAAAAATAAAAAAATAAAAAATAAAAAATAAAAAAGCCCTGGGGGGGAAAAAAAAAGTTGAAGTGCTCAATGCACACTGGACTGGTAATATCCAAAGGATTGGGGTTGGGCTGGTTACTCCTGGGCTTATCTCACTGAACCTTGGTCCTGAGGCTGGGATGATCCATATCATTCAGTCTGTACCACAGTGGTATAGCTCCCGAGAGGGAAGGCAGCTGTCTAGAGCCCAGGAGTTCACTGAGACTTACAAGAACACTTAGAACCAGGCCAGGCAACCTCCTAAGCAGACACCTGTCCCCAGCAGGTGGATAAGCAGGATGAAACACACCTCCACGTGTGGGTGTACATTATGCTCTCCAGCCAGAAGAATTTCTTTCTTGTTCATCTTTTGTCTTCTCCTGTTAGGCCTCCTCTCCCCGGGGGAGCCAACCAGCTGCCCACCAGAAACCTCCACCCTGGGAAAGAGAAGCATACTGGTCATCTCCATATAGCCCCTGGCCCCAGCTCCATGGATGGCAGCCACCCCCTCTCCTTGGAAAGACAGCCTTTCAGTGGCCTGTCACTGGCCTGTAAGTACAGCTTGGTGGAGGTTTCAGCAGAGTCACTGACGGGTTGGAGCTAAATTGAACTTCCACTCAGTGAGCCTTCACAAAGTGCCAGATGGTACACTGGTGCCTTAACATACTCACTTTGGGTGTTTCTTCCATGGGAACTCATAAAACTCTCTGTAAAACACTCAACATAACAAAAAACTCATTAAAATTAACAGCCAAAATAGCATCTGACATTCATTCAGAATTCCTCCTGCAAGGAGGCAGAGAAACTTGGGACAGCGTGTCAAAGAAGCTCTTGGAGGACAGTAAAGTTGACAGTCACATGGTGACTTCCTGGGATGTTTGGAGAAGAAGAGAATTCTAAGCAATGAGAAGTCTCATTGTGTAAATATGTCTTCTGTTTTGGAATCATTGCAAATACATTTAGATGGAAATGGTTGTGGCTGGAGTTGTTTTGATAATTCCTTTAAGTTGGTAGGAGAATGAACCTGATTTTTTCAGTGTCGCTGACAGGAGAACAATCCCTTTGACCCCTTCTTCACAATGTGTCACCAACAGTGAGGGAAGGGACTTGAGACATAACGTCTCTAAGGTGGTCTAAGAAGCTGACAGTGTCTTCTCCCCAACAGTGGCAGAAGGAAATGAGGAAAGTCATTGGCTGCCCACAGAGAGAGAACACAGGGAGGCACTTTCAGGATTTGCTGCCTATCATGGTTGGCAGAATCCTTGCCAGCAGCTCAGAAGGTAGGAGAATGTGAATGCTGACTTTCATGGTCATCTGGATCCCAAAGGCTGAGAACCAAAGTTCTGGCCTGGTATCTAATAGATGTCAGATCTGAGTCCACATTGGCAGATATGAAATTTTCAGCGATATTCTGTCAAGTCCCCAGGTCATGGCCAACTCCTAGCAGCCCTGACTTTCCTCATCAGATCCACCCAAAACAGGAGACGCCCAGTTGCTCGCTGTGATCATGCACTGGACACTTCCTTACCCTGGCAAGTTGCAAAATTTCTTCGCGAGATGCCCTGACAAATTGCTACTTGGCATTCTGACTCTAGTGCTCAGGCCATGGACTCCCTGAATCAAGGCCACCTGACAATCTCTGCCAACCAGATGTGCTAGACTGTTCAGCAAACACAGCCCACAACCTGCCCTTTCTGTACCCCTCGTGCACACAGGAGGAATCAAGCAAGATTCTCCAGGAGTGGCATGGTCTAAGAGGAAAAATGGGATGTGGCCCAGATAATCACATCACAAGCCATCTAGGTCTCGGCCTTACACTATGTCAGAACCTCATAATAGGCTTGAGGCTGGGACCCCCAGAAATGTTCTGGAAGGGCATGGAGGGAAAGATGAAGAAATTCATGGCAGAAAAGAAGCTTAGAGGTTTTCCTTCATTCCCAAAAGATTGTGAAGAAACCTACCATGGTTCTGCATCTCAGAACTTGTGAAATACTGGTGATGTGAAGTTTAAGATAATAGTAACTCCTGGCACTGAGGTTTCCTCCCTTAGGGATAAATAGTCACCCCAAACGGCTCTTGTTTTTTTTCTTTTTAGGGAGTAGAAGAGACTTTGGATCCTTTTCTTCTTCAGGTGAGCTTTGTAAGTATCTGTTGGACACCACTTTGGTTGGTCAGCCCAGTGCCAGCCCCCAAAGACTCTGTGGAAATGGGTACATCCCATCTAGGCTGTAAGGGAGGTGTATTTTACCTGGCTCTCTCAGTCTCTCAATCCAGGAGGTGGGGAAAGTAAATGAGCCCATGTGCGGATTCTAGGCAGCACCATAAGCTTCCTGAGCTGTTCCTCCCGTCTTGTCCTTAGGTTTTAGTCTGAAAGCCATCCTCCCAAGAGGCCAGCCTGTTCCCGTCACTTAGCTCCTTGTCGCGGATCTTTCTGTCACGCCGCCCTTTTCTTTTCCTATGTGGGATATTTTACAATCTGAAATTATGTATTTGCTTAGCTGTTTATTGCCTGTCATAGCCCCAAAATATATAAACAACCTGAGAACAGGGATCTTACCTGTCTTTCTCACCACGCTCACATAAACAGCACCTCTCACGGAGAATGAGCTCTGTGAATACGGGTTGAATGAACAAACCAAGGTACAAATCTGATGAAGTAATTCGGCTCGAGGTCAAGATGGTTGGCATCATTGGTGACTTCTGCAAGTGACAAAGAAGGGAAAGATCCAGGGGAACTTGAACCCTGAAAGGGGTGTGCAGGGTAGACCTCAGCAGATGATGAGAATTTTGAACAGGCTGAGAATAGAGGGTTGACCTGACATTCAAGTAAAAGGATGGAGGCAGCAATGAACAAAATATTTATGCTGAGCAGGCAGTGTGGAAAAGGGCCTGCCCCAGGGAATAAAGAGCAACCTTTCTGAGATTGTTCCCCAGTCTCCAGCCTCTCTGAGAGCCAGCCCTCCCTTCTACCAAAGGTGTCAATGTCCTGGCTGACATGGCTCAGAAGATTTATTGACATAATAGACACCATTCTGAAGAGTTGGCCCAGGATCACACATCAAAACTGCAAGTTTGAAAGGATTAGAAACATACTTTGGACACATATTTCATCTTTACTCTAGACTTAATTAAGATATTGCTAGAGCATAGACAAGCAAAGAA
>JAVSCE010003795.1:240000-284026 GCA_032199065.1 Smutsia gigantea
CGGAATTGCAGACAAAGGGCTAATTATCGGGACTCATACATAGACACTTAAAATGTTGAACATGAAACTTGTTCATTATACACGGATTCTGCTTTTGGCGAGCACTCGCGGCAACAGAATCACTGAGGGGGCCAAGCCTGGCAGGGCCAAGGTCTGCCACCGGGCCGGCAGTCACTCTGGGGCTGGAGCCAAGGCTCACACGGGGTGGGCTTTCCCAGTTTACGCTGCCAGACGGGACTCAAAGGCAGCCGTCCAGCCTGCCTGGTCCCTCTCTTGCAGACATCGCTTCCCACCGAGTGGCATCCGGCCGAGGTGACTGCACATGTCACGCGGGGCTCTGAACGGGTCTTTGCCTGGATCCCGAATACAGCCCATGTATGGAAATTGCCGACAAAAGAAATTAAGAGCAGGAACACTGTGATTAGACTAATGCATTGATCAAGTCAGACCCTCTCTGTTTCACTGCCAGCATGCCCCATATAAAAGCGTCATTAAAGAAAGTCTGCTGTCTCTTCTACTAATGGTCTGCGATCTGAGCATGCCCCAGTGATTGACAAGTGATGCCAGGGCTGCCTGTGTTATCTTAAAAAAGCCACATCAGATCAGCAGAAGCTTAAAGCAAAGCATAAATTATAGATACACGTCTGTTTCTTTGATGAAGTGAGACTCACAGGTGCATCTCTCTTCCATCACACAAAGAATTGCACTTTCGGAGGCTTTTTCGCTATGTCACATCACATCTGAAAAAACAACAGGAAAAACCTTTCCCCCCAATTTCCATCCTTCTTTTCTTTCTTCTCATTCTTAAAACAAAATATTTTAAACAAACAGCCTGCTTCCAGGCAGCCTGGAAGTTTTCCATGTTGGAGAAATTAATTAAACATAAAATAAGTGTTTAAATACAAAGTTCAATGCAGCAAGGATTATTGCATTGCGGTGCATCTATCTGTCAGCCTCGCTAACTGTCCCACTGCCTGTCGGAGGCAGGGTTACTGGGCTGGAATATTCTCAGCATCTTGGTCGTTCACAAACAAAGACGTTCAGAAAGTATTAAGAGGCATTCTTTGCTTCGTAAATTTTATTGTCAGCTGGCAATACAATTTCCTTATTACAAAGTTCTAAAAGTCTTCCGTGGAAATATTTAGGGGGTGCTGTGGGAAAAGGGAGGAGGAAAAATTAGAGCATGTGGCTGCAGTATTAGAAAGGTAAAATCAACGCTGGAGAAGAAGTGCTCCTCCCGTCTTGCCTGCTGAGAAGTGCCCAGGACTACAGCCACCTCGCCTCTTCTAGTTGAGCATTTGAGCATGGACGCCGCCTTCACTACAGCTTCTAAACAATGTTTTTCCCGTCAACTGATTCAAATCAGGATCCTCTAGACCCATTGGAGGTTCACCAGTTTTTCTTTTGGGAGGAAACTGGACCTGGAGGACCCGCACCAGGGAGCTGGGGCATGTTTCTGATGAGTCCCTCAAGGACATTTCCAAGTGAAGACAACATTTGCAAGGTTACTAATTCAAAGGTCCTTTTCGACAGAAACAGAAATTTTGTGTCTGCCAGAGCCAAACTGAATTCTGTGAAATTAGCTCATAGTCTGTGCTTAGAAAATAGTCATTGTGTATCACTTTTCTTAGAGATAAGACATTTCCTTTTCCCCCAAGGTGCCAGGATCTCTAAGTTGACATCATTCTGCACAAATCACTCTAGTAGTGTAACTTAGAGTGTCCCAATCCCCTTTGGACCCTGGCCTTTGTAACTGGGCCATCACTCACTTAGTTTCACCTTATCTTTAAATAAATGTAACCAGAAGGGATTCGTTCTGCTCACCACCTCTTGAGCGATGTGAATTATTTATATGGTCTTCATACGCATTCGTTAAGCCGCACACAGCCAAGCGGAGAGGAGCTGTTTGTCTCTTGTTTAGAGACAGAAGGGTAAGACCGAAGGTTGGGGTGAACAGCAAGAACATCCGGAAGGTTTCCTGACTTGGTCATGAAGAACAGGGTTCACCCGGGTTGTTGTCTCTGTCAAGCTTCTGAGCTTCAGAGGGAGCTACTGAGGCTGTCTGTCCATCAGAGAGGGGCAGCCATTGCAGGCCTGCACCCACAACCTGCCTGGCCCATAGGAATAAGATCTGCAGTGCAGGCCCTGAAATGTGGGCCTCTCTGGGCTGCAGACAAACATATGGCTAATAAAAAGAGGTGCAGAAAAAGGCTGCAGCTCCACGTGAATTTCCTATAAAGAAAATCAGTCTGGAATGCTTTTCAAGACAAAGGCATATTCTGGTTAATTGGACATTCTGGTTAATAAAGATCTACCACGTGGTGGGGAGAAAAGAATGAGATTGTGAGTTGAAAGTGCAGGGCTGGAGCAGTTCACCCTGTCTGGGCTTCATCCCTCAAAAGAACATAACATTGTCCCTTGCACACACCAGTGGTGTGAACAGGGAATGAACTAATATATGCACACATGATTTCCAAGCTTGAGATCTTACCTAATTGTCAGCTATACGTTGATGCCGTTGAATGGCAAGCTTTAAACAATAAAATTCAAGGTTTATCCTCTTTCCAAAAACCCTTGCATGAACCTGTTTGTTTTCATGGCAATTTAGAAGGCTCTTCCCCAGCCCCAACCCTCAAGCCCTCACCACGAACAGTAAATAGGACCATGCAAAATTCCTGAAGGTTTGAAAGTTGTTTGGAATTCTGTCTTAAAAACTTGCTCTGTTTTGCGTGGGGCCCTGGAATATTCAACCTGGAAAGGAAACTAAGGCCTAGAGAGAAAGAACTTAAAAACAGATGAAATATTTTGGGGACCAATTGGGATTTGCTTCCGGGTTGCCATGGGGTAACACTCCTTATGCCAAACTCTCAATCTCAAACTCAAGTGTCTAAAAAAGCCAAGCAGGAAGCCTCATGAGGCACGTGGGCTGGGCAGGAACTGGTAAAGTAAGCATCACACAAAGGAGGTACCGTCATCAGCCTCGCTGGGACTGCAGCCCTCTGAGACCTGATCTTTCATTTTTTAGGATCTAACTTTCCATATGGAATCTCCTGAATTTCACACATATCCCATTTAATGCCTTAGGAACACTATGCCGGCCAAACAAACCTCACTAGAAGGGTGCATCCCACGCTGAATCACTGGTTTGCCATTTTTTTCTTACTTTTTTGGGTATTCACACTCCTGTAATAGCTTATATTTTAGTTTTACTTCCAGATCAGGAAACCAGCTTGTCCCAGTTTGTCCAGATGTTCCCAGTTTTAGAATTGCAAGTCTCATGCCCTGGGAACCTCACTGTCCCTTGCAAACCAGGACAGATGGCCATCCTGCTGCCCAACGGAGATTAGCCTGTTTTGCTGGTTGTTTCCAAGAAGTGACAACAGGCCTGCTAAGGTGTGAAAGGCATTCGTGGAGTCAGAATCTGGATTTATACCCACTCTCTCTCTCAGCGTGCCTCGACCTCTCAGAGACTGTTTCCTCATCTCTAAAATGAGAATATTAATAGCATCTACCCCCGAGGTTGCTGAGATCGTAGAAGATGCTAACCATGAAGTGCCAGGACCAACAGAGACAGTTATTATCATGACTGGGTGAGCGTTGGTGGCCTGAGGATGTTGGTCATGACTGCTGGCCCGAATCTCCAGACCTTCCAGCCTGCCCACCCACCTTCTCTCTGGTTCCATTGGCATTTCCTTTGAGGTCCAGAGACTGGACTGCCTGTGATATTGTGTCAGGTAAGGAGGCCTCACCTGTGCACAGGCCCCTCCGAAGGACTGTGGTTTGAAGGCTTGCAGTCTGTGCCTGCAGGCACTGGGACAAACCGAGGTGCGGACCCTGGGGACGGAAGTTATGCTCGTCCCCTCCTCCCCGCTCCCAGGCAACCGTGAGGTGAGAAGGTGTCAGCGGCCCAGCTGATGTGCACGGCCTCTCCTGTCAGGAAGTTGCAGGAGTAACAGGTTAAACTGAAGTTACAGGGCGCTTCTCCCCCAGCTTCCAATAGGCTTCCCACAAGTACTTTGCCTCAGAATATTGTGTTACCAACTGGGCAAAGCAAAGGATTTCCATGACTTTAGAAAGAAAGAAACAGCATGTGTTGGTCTGTGTGTATTTATTTCCTGACAAATGCCAAGTCTGCCAAGTCATGACTTCCCATTGACCGAAAGTTGTTCTTAATCGTGTTCTGTGATCTATTTCTTAGCCCCCACAAATTTCCAATTAAAAAGGAGAAAATGTCATGGAGACCCACTACATTTCTACAGAGTTATTTGATGTGGCTGAATACATATTATAGGGCTTTCAAACTCAGTATTGAGTAAATACCAGATTCCCCAGGAGACAGAAATGGCTCCAAAGAGATTTTCCCCAGGGTCCCAAGATCTTTAAATCGAGATAATTCTACGCATTGCTGCCCGAGTATGGAAATCACCAACAAAAGAAATTAAGAGCAGGAACCCGGTGATTAGACTAATGCATTGATCAAGTCGTTCTTCTCTGTTTCACTGCCAGCACGGCACATAAATAACATGTGGGCAATTACCGTGAGTAAATTATATGTGTTTTATAACCTTCCGTGAACATTTTTCCTTTAAAAAAAAAACCAACAAAACAAGGCAAAACAAAAATATTCCTCAGGGGAATTGAGTATTAGACAAAAGAGTAAAGTACAATTTAAGATTTTTCTATAGGTGGGAAAATGGAGCTGGGGAAGACCGGGCCCGCTTGTGACAGTGGTTGGCTGGACTTTGGTTTCCTCCACCAAGTTCAGGTGAAGCCCGCACTCTCCCTTCCTGCATGTGATTCTCCTTAGCTTTCCAGTCAGCTCTCTCTTCTGCCATCTCTGTCCCTCTGTCTCTTCCTTTCCTTTTTCTGCCTCTTTGTCTCGTCTCACTTTATCTTTCCCTCTGATGAGCCTTGGAAGGATTTGAGAAGAGAACAAGACCTTTCCAAGGCCAGCCATGTGGCACCAACACTCCAGTCCGCGGTCAATGGATCAGCCAGGTGGGTGTGAGGTCACTGTGTGCATCCTTCGGGATGGCGACGCTTTAAAAGCTTTTGCAGGAAAGAACCTCCTCGGGGGCTAGACAAACAGACAACCCCAGGCACAGGGCTGCCTGAGCAGTCTTGCCCCCTGTGACCAGCACGACCCACCAGCCCCACACCCCAACCCAGATAAGGATTCCAAGGAGGCCACTTTGCCAGCCACTCACTCAGCTTTGGAGCATGTGGGTGGCCAGCAGTCCAGATGGCCAACTGTCTTTGGATGGCTGGTCCCACATGCAGCCTCCTTTTCCTTCCTCCTGCACACTTCATCTCTGCAGTCACTTTATCTCTGCAATTCCTTCACGGCCGTGGTGTCTGAGTTGGTCCCTGCTGCCTCACGGGGGCACACCATATACTATGAACACACAGCGCTACACAACATCAAGTGTAGTTGGGGCCCAGTGTCCCAATAGGGCTTTGAATCCTATTTCTTGGCATCTGGGGAGGATTTTTTGGAGGTGATAACATCTGAGCTGAGTTTGGAAGGTTAAATAGGAGGTTTAAGCTTTAATTGAAGGTTAAATTTGAAGATTAAATCCTTGTGGCTCATCCACCTAAACAAAGCATAGCCTAAAGTGACTTTCATGTCCTGTGACTTTTTCAGCCAGTGGGACCATTCTCCATGCTGTTTCTGGTCTGGAAATTCCCAACGGCCTTGCCTCCTTCGCCCTCACCGGCTGAGGTCCGTGTGTTTCTGGGCAATGCTGACAGGTCACTGGCACTGAGGAGGTCCAGAGCTTCCCCAACAAAACCAAGGCGGGCTTAGCGCCAAAATAAACCAAGGTCTTTCTCCACACCAGTTTTCCACCATGTGTCTTACAATTTGAAACTTTTAAAACATTTGACCAATTTGGGCAAAATGTAACCCCTTCTAAACATTCAGAGGCCACCCCCTGGATTAGATCTGTGACTCAGTCACTCATCCCAGACATCTTCCCTCATCTCTGGGGACTCTCTTGAGGGTGTGGTTTCAATCAGGTGGATCTGGCCTGGGTTCACGTTCTGGCTTTGCCATTCCCTAGATATATGGCTCCACCCCCTCTAAGCTTGTATTTCCTCATCCCTAAAATCATATGATAATAGCAAACATGGAGCTCACTGTAATATCAGGCTCAGTCATGTCAGCCAAACATCTAGCCCAGTTCCGGCACAGTGGGTGACCAACGGGCATGTGTGGTTTCCCTTCGCACTTCCTCAACCACAGACAAATTGGCCATTCTCTCCCTTTAGGGTGAGACGAGGACTGTGAAGAAAACTAGGAGGTAGTGACCAAGGACCTGCCAGGCCTTTGTGCTGACCGCTCAGTACCACCAGCTTAGGACCCTGGATGCCACCCAAGCCTCTCCTCTGCAGGGAAAGGAAGCCACCCATGACGAGCAGAGCATCACTTGACCGTACTTCCTTCTCCTGGAGCATTTTTGTGGTACTTAGAGTAAAAAGGCCTTTCCTCTCATGACTTAGAATTTGCGTTTTCTTTGGATTCCAGGCAGGAGGGTGCTTTTCCTGCTCCATCTTTCAGGGTCTCTGGATGCACCAACATCCTTTGCTGGCGGTGTGCCCGTCTCACGAGCGGCCTCTTCCTTAGAAGGACCCTTCCTGCTTTCTAGGGGTAAAGGCCAGAGCTAAGCCTTTCCACTTCTCTTGTGCATTCTGGCTGACTGCACCAAAACATAAAAATCTTGATTTAAGTATTTTTGTATTCAAGGATCATATGCAAGTGTTCATTTGAAGGTTCAGTGGCATTTTGAAATGAGAACATTATATATAAAGATGTCAGCAATGGAGCCTCCCACAGTGAGGTTGAAAGAGAGATAGGAACAAAATGAAGAGAGGAGTTCCTGGGATCCAAGAAATTTTAACATCTCATTATTTAGATTACCCTACATATAATTTTCCAATATTTGGTATTATAGAATTTTGAAGGTATTGGTTAAAATTACTTTATGCCTGACATCCATTTAGTCTTATTCATTATCTATCTAAAATAAAACCTTAAAAATAGCTGATTAGAGTAAGTAAGCAATTTTCTGATAAATGCAAATTCCCCACCATTTCCAAAGGAGTGCTCATAGCAGACAGACATAGAAGGGCCAGGGGGGCACAGTCCCTCAGTGTCTCAGCATCCTGGCATGAAGCAATGTGGATTCGGGAATGCTCCTAATGCCTGAGGATTGGATCGTGTTTGGAATGCGCCCTGCTTCCCCTCGCACCCCAGTCTCCTGCCTCCATGACTGGCCAAATGCTTCAGACTCCACTCCCCTAAGGATGGTGATTGCAGTGTGATCAGCTCATGTACTCATGGCTTTGACTGTTTCTCCTAGTCCTTTGTGAGCCGGCGAACCACAGGATCGATATGTCCCTGTCATCTCAGCACGAGCACAAACAGATGCATCTCTGTGTCTGATCTGGTCCCTCACTCAGAGAAGACTTCTTCCCCAACCACAGAAGGTGCCCAGCCACTTTCCCAGAATCATGCCTCCTTCACCTGGTGGGGCCCCAGACTCAACCTAAGTGGCCTGCGCCTCAAATCATAGTCACCCCAAGTCACAAACCTGCATTTGGTGCCAACTTGCACAGCAGCCACAGAAAGCATCTGCCGGGTCTCTCACTTGGGGAGCAATGACCTCTAAGCAGGAGGGACCCTCACCCCAGACGAACTCAGTGGCTGGGGCCAGACTTGCTCTCACCATGAGGACCTACATGGAGATGAGCAGCTGAGGGCACACAACTGCTGTCACTTGGAGGATTTGGGGAGATCTTCCTCAGCGCACAGGTAACTTCAGCTCCCAGGTCTGCAGTATCTCAGCTTCCATCCTGAGTTACTCCTTTGGATCAGGCTGTTTTCTTGAAAACCATGTCCAGATGTGTCCCCCAGCCCTGTCATGCCTGTCTGTGCTCTGCAGGTCTGAGTGGCTGTCTCATGACCTGATGCTGTTACTTGACTGTCTGATTTGTTTCCCGATGATCAACAAGAATGTGTTCCATCCCTGTGCTATCCAGAGGTGTAATGCTCAGGGGCTCCTCACAAGGGCCAAAATGCACCAGTGCAGCTGCATCTGTGCTCAAAATATCTCAATATTTTTGTCCCAGGTGACAGAGAGCTAGTGTCCAAACCACTGAGTGTCCTCTACCATGCTGGCCATCCCAGACCGCCCTCAGACCCCAGGGCTTCCCACCACCCAACAACTATAGGGCCCATGATTGGCATGTTCTAGTGACTTGCTCCCATTTTGCTCTTGTGCAATAAACGTTGTTGAGTATTTAGGGTATTAGCCTTCCTCACTTCCATTGTTCACCTTTGTCCCCAGGAATACAAGGCCCTTGTCCATCTCACAGGGTATGAAGTTTAGGAGTCGTCTATGTTATCAGCGGTGCAATTGTCCCTGCTAGAGAGGTCAACCTAACCTTGAACCCAACCCTGGGGAACAGACCCCGCTCACCTGCAAGGCGCTCCCTAGTCGTCAGGCTGGCAGCTGCCATCACTGTCCTTCACCAGCCAGGGCTGAGGGCAGCTGCTGCAGCTCCATGCGTGGTCAGTCCTGCTGGGCACAGGGCAGGAGGACGTCCTTGTTCTTCCACTTCCCCCATCACTGCTATGAGGGAGGCTCTGCGGCCTGCCTTGCAGACACTGCAGACCTAACCACGTGGTCCTCCTCGCCCTTCTCACTTCATCATGTCTGCAATGACTTCATCTTCATTCTCCTGAAATATTTGCTTATGGCAAACACTATATGCTTTGGTATCTCAAAACCTTTTTCTTTCAAGCAGTTGTCTTTGCTGCTTTGAACCTCCTTAGCTTAGAACTACCCCCTACTTCTTTCTCTGAGTATTTCTACTGTGACAGCTCCTTTATTGGGAGGCTCTGGCTTTCAGAGCTGAGGGTTAAGGCCAGAGATGTAGGGAAGTGTGCATGTGACCTTGTGAAGAGGTGTTTGTCTTTCTCCTCTGTCATCTTGTTCACATTTTTCTTTGGGGAACTGGTGATTCCCATCCTCAAGTGTCAAAGGTTTGGACAGAGCCAAAAGATCTCCTCGCTAACACAAATCTTGCTATCATCTTGTGCAACTTCATCTCTCTGTTCCTTCCCCGCCCAAAACACAGCCCTCTTCCTAGACAAACACTGGCCCCTCCCTCCCAGAACTGCTCCACTTGGACATTTTGAAATGCCCACAGTCCAGGCCATGAACATGACTGCCTCTTCCTCTGGCTTATGCCCAGTGGACCCATTGCTTGTGTTCTTAGCCTCATCAGTTTGTCAAACCATTCAGTTCTCTACTTTCTCCTAGTCTCCATTTCCCTTCCCTTCGTCCCAGTCTAGGGCCCATTCCTTCACTCACTCCCCCACATCCCTGAACTCCCTCCCCTCTTTGTCTCCCAGCTGTCCTGCCCATCAGAACCAGCCCAGAATCAGCTCAGTCACCTGTTGTGCTCCCATGATGGGCACCACGGCACTAGGCCCTCTGGCTGCCCACCCGTCCTTTTCCTAGCTCTTTCCAACCTTCCCTACACTCCTCAAACTCTTGGCCATGCCATCCATGTATTTACCTTCACAAGGTGATATTGCGACATGTTTTATGGAAAATACAGAGGTCACCAAAAGAAAGCTTCTTCAATTTCCTGCCACCCCATCTCCAGAGTTAAATCTGTTCATCTTTTCTTCCCTCTTTTCCCTTGCAGTAGAACTGCCCCTCTACCTGTCTAGAGCAACACCTTCCCCTGTGCCTGGGATTTCATTCCCTCCCTTTCATCAGGCTTTCTCTCCATTCTTCACCCCTGTGTCCTCTAATTCTTTGATCCTGCCCTTCGCGGACTCTTCCCTGTCCGTCTTTAAGCAAATTCAAATGAGATCTTTCACATAACGACATACAAAATACCGTCCCCAAATCTGTACTTCCTCTGGTTGCACCCCTCTGTTTCTGTTCTTTACCCCTATTTCCCTTCTATGTTCTTTCAAATTGTAATTGGATGTTTCTTGTGCAAGTATTGTTTAATTTGTGCAAATGGCAGTGCACTAGTTATCTTATTCTGTTTCCTACTGTTTTCTCTCTGTGCTTTTATGCCCGTGCTTGTTGCCATGTGATCATGTAGTCTACAGCCTCTACTACTGCATGATACCCCAAGGTGGGCACCCATTAGATGACACAGCCCTCCATCCATGGATACCCAGGCTGCTTCCAATCCCCTGTCACCTAGGCAAGGGTGCAATGAACACCTCAGCTCAGGTTGTTCTGTGGACCTGTGTGAGAATTTCTAGGAGGAGAGTACCAAGGAGCAGAACTGCCTGGTTAGAGAGTAGGCTGATTGTCACGTTGACTCACCTCTGCCAGACTGCCTTCCAGAATCGGAACGCTTGCATCAGTCTACACCCCAACGAGCTCAGCATGAGAGTTCCAGTACCCCCACATCCTGCCAGGGGATAGCATCATCCACTTGTGTGATTTATGTCAATCTGAGAGATATAAAATCCAATAGATATCAGGTACATCTCCTCATTGTTTGAATTGGCATTTTCTCTGATTACATGTGGGTCTGAGCATCCCTTTGTACTTTTTTTTTAACATTTTCAACTTTGTGAATTTTGTAGAGTGCCTGTTTTACATCCTTTGTCTCCTTTTTGGGTTGTTTCTTTCTTCCGTACTGGCTGGTAATTTTTGTATTACCTAGCTATCGCCCCTTTTTGGTTAAAGGTATTACAAATCATCTTTTCTCAATCTGTCATTTGTCTCTCAATTTTGTCCACAGTTTCTTTAATTGATGACTAATTGATTTAAGCGATTTATAGTTACTGCCACTTCACCTTTCTGGTTGACCCTAGAACACATCTTCCTTTACTCACTTGTAAAATGAGGGCACCTACCTCACATGGCAATTTTGAGGATTCAGGGAGATGGTGCATGCAAATCATATAGCAAAGCTCAGTAAACACAGTGCTTGTAATAGTCGTATTAGTAGTTGTGGGTCTTTTCAGTGGGGTATATGGGTTTCTCAATGACAGCTGAAGAAATAGCGTGAATGAAGCAGGAGCTAATTAGACGCCACATCATCTGTCACATTCTCTCTCTGGAATCAGAAACACCTGTCGTCCTGCTCAACTCAGCAGCCCCAGACAGTGGTGACTTTACCTGATCTATACTATTCACACAACCTGCTAATAAGGGTGGAATGAAGATAGATTAAGGGCTTAAATATCAGAATTACAACTGCAGAGCTGGTGTGAGTTATCTATTGCTGAGTTAACAAATTAGTCCAGAATTTAATGGCTTCAGACAACACAACTTTTTTATTTCCATGAGTCAAGAGTTCTGGGTGTGCCCTAGCTGGTTCTTCTTCAGGGTCCCAGGGTGCACTCAAGGTGACTGCCAAGCTCCTGTGAGTGTTGGCAGAATTCAGTTCTCCATAGACTATTGGATTGAGGGCCTCAGTTCCAGATTGACTGTTGGTTGGAGGCCATTCTGAGTTCCTTGCTTTGTGGGGCCTCCAACATGGCGGCTTCCTTCAGTAGAGTCTGCTAAAAGTCATAGACTCTTGTAATTTAATCATGGAGTGATATCTCATCCATACTCCCTTGGTTAGAAGTAAATATCTAGATTCAGCCTATACTCAAAGGGAGGAGGTTACATCATGGTGTGACTATCAGGAAGCAGGGATCACTGGAGCCATCTTAGAAATTTTCCTACCAAAGAACTGTTGGAAGAGAAGACCTTCTGAAGTCACTACGAACAGTTAATAGACAATGATAGAATGGGAGGAGAAGTTTGTCATGTCCAAAACTGACAAAGCATTCCTATAAATCAACAAGAGGATAGCCAACCCCGGAAGGAAAAAAAAAAATGTGCAAAGGCTATAAATAGTCAATTTACAGAAGAGATTAAGAATACTAATTAATAAGCACATAAAGAGATGCTCACATTTATTAGTAATTAGAAAAATGCCATTAAAACAACATAGCACTTCACACCTTTTAGAATGGCAAGACAGACAGCTGGATAATGCCACATGTTGGCAGGCCTAGGGGGCTCTCATCACTGCTGGTGGAAGGGCGGACTGAAGCAGCCACCCTGGAAGCATCTGGTACCACTCAGTCAAATTTACTACATGTACACACTGTGACCCAGCAATTCTGCTGCCTGGACATATGTCCCAAAGAAACCCTCACTTTCATCCTAAAGGGTGTTCCTTGCAACACTGCAGCCTGGCTGCCCTCTCCCCTGGAAGAATGGATGGGCATGATGAGGCACTGGATGGGACCAGAAGTGTCAGAGTGTGTTTACAGGGCACCATGGTGCATGAGAAAATCATGGTGCTCTGTGAAACAGGAAAGATACAGAATGAGATAAATAACACAATATCAGTTATAGAAGTTTAAAATACATGCAAACAAAATAAAAGAAAAATGCATATTTAAAAAAATTCAAGTTTCCAATAGGAACAGGAATAATGCAAGGAGGTAAAGTAGAATAAATATACAACTCAGGAAAGAAGCCATGTACAGGCCAGTGATAATACAATTCTGATTGCTGAGGAGTAGAACTTGACCCTCTGTCTCTGAGTGGGAAAAACTCCAACAAAACAAAATAGAAGTTCTGCCCAACTCTTCAGATACTTTTTGAGAGTGGTACTCTACTGGAGGTGAGCTCATCATAGTTTGTCTTAACTGGGGGCTGTGTGAGCTCATCTCATCCCAGCACTCTTTTTCCACATAAGACCCACTAATAGCCATTAGAATTTGTGCTTCTTGGCATGTGCTCTGGAAAACACAGTTTATGAAAAATCAGCCCGCTGACTTTGTACTCACTTTATTGCTCCAGGAGCTCTGTGTATGTGTATGCTTGCATGAGTGTGTGTGTATGTGTGCAAACGAATGGTGATGGTCTTTCCTGGGAATGAATGATTCTAATAGATTAGTGCGTTTTTCTGAAGGGCTCAAAGCATTCATTTGGCTGCATATAAACTCTTACACAGTGTAAGACTGTCTTCTTAAGACAATGCATTCTTTTATTCTCATCTTTTCCATTTTTTCAAGTAGCATTTCCCAATGATCAGAACTGGACACTAAATAATTAAAGGTTTGGTTAAACTCACAAATAGAAGGCGTGAGGTCCGATGTGTTGGAAAACACGCACGCATGATATCCAGCCTCCCAGTGAGGTTCTAGCTTCCAATATTATCAGCACCTGGCAGGATGAGACTATTTTATGTAAATGGATTCATTATTATTAATTTCTGCCGGCGCTGAACGATTTATGAACTGCTTTTCGAATGTAGAAAAGTGGTTCATGAATCAGAAGGAAAAATGTTCCCCCAAACCGGCATCGATAAATAACGACTTTTATTCATGGATCCCGCCCAAGATGTCTTTTATCTTCAGGAAGGATGGAATGGAAAAGGCAAAATCGCGGTGGGGGTGGGGGGTGGGGACAAACAAGGAAGCAGGGTCGAAAAAATTGGAGAGGTGGTTCCTGAGACAGCCAGTGGGGTGTGACTATTACCCTCCTGAGGCTTCCTCCTTCCTGGGGCCAGCTCCTCCTCTCGCCCTTCACTCATTCTCCTGTAAATATGTGCTGGATTGAAACAATTGTCCACTTTGCCAATGGCAAAGGAAGCTTAGCAGGTAGCCAGTCTTTGTAAAAAAAAAAAAAAGTCTTCGTTTGCCACACTTTGATTCATTGTCTCAAGATAGACAACAGCAGAAAGCCATGCAAAGCCAGTGGTGGCCAAAGGTGTCAATTCCAGGCCTTTTGTCTGTAGAGACAGCCACGGATACTTTTGACCTCCAAGGTAGGACCAGGAATCAGGGACCACTCGATGAACACTATTTGATTTCACATTTCGAGCATTCAAAGTCAGTGGCAACAGGGCTCTTTGGTACCAATTCTACAATATTATTTCTAGGTTCTGTTAATTAGAAAAGACTTTAAATCCTCCTGAACTGCTGCCTTAGCTATTTCAGGTTTGATAATCCATGAGGCAGATGGGTGAGGCTTTCTTAGCATTGGCAGAGAGGGAATTTGAGACTGTCTCTGGATCCCTGAGACCTTGCCAAGCGGCGACCTCTCTCCCCTGGAAAGAGGTACCCAAGTGAGCAGTCCTCTCCACTGCTTCCAGATGGGACCACAGCTAGCAAGTCCTCCCAGGGATCTGGAAGTCCGTCGGCTGTCTGCACCACTCTCCAGAGAAGTCATAAATCAAGCTACAGATATTCTGGAGCAGCCTGAAGCTACAGGGGGTGTTACCACTGTTGCATTAATGAAAATGCATACCATTTTGGGGAACATGATGGGGCCAGAGAGAGAAAAACAGTGGTTAAAATGGTGGGTCCACTCTACCTGCCGGCTCACTCACACAGCTTCTGCCCAAAAATAAGCATAAAATTGAACCATGAATCTGCAGTCCCTTCTGGGTCTCATTCCCACATGTCGCTCCTTGGGTGGCCATCTCATGGTGTGTGATTCTAGTGCTTTAAAATATTCATTTTTAATACAACTACTTAATCTAGTGTTCAACTGCAGAAACAGTGATCTGTTTCAACACCAGAAGATAAATTGGAAAATGAGTTGTTGGAGTCCTGAAAGCTCCTATGGCCATTTCCAGAGGGATGCCTTACGAGCTGAATATAGAGTTTAATCCTTAGATAAGATGTGGCCTCACAGATATAGTTAGTTGGTTTTCTGTATTAATAAACTTCTACCTCTCAATCCAGTTGTGAATAATCCAGAAAAGTACCTTAAGAGCAAATAGATGAATAAATTGTTTTGTTTTATAATAAATTAATCTATGCAACCATTTCTGGGCAGCAAATGAACACCACTGTTCTTATTTAAAGGAAGAAAAACTGAGATACAAAGAAGATAATTATCTTACTATGGCATGACAGAAAGTTGGAACCAAGTCAACATGAAAACTTTGCATTTCTGAATCTTCCTCCCAGAAATGTATCCATTCAGTCGTTGAGCGCCTTCTGTGTTCCACCATTGTGCTGGGCAACGGAGACTGAGCCATCAAATGACCTAAAAAAAAAAAAAAAAAAGACCCTGCCTCTCTCCAAGGAGCTTATGTTCATTCCAGTGGGAAGAGATCACATTAATATGAGATAATGAGGAGTCAGATATTTTCCCAGAACACTGAATGGTCAGGGAAGGCATCTCTGAAGAGCAGAGATCCAAGGAAAAGAAGAATGAGGTGATTTGAAGAACTGAAGGAAGAGTCCAAACAGAAGGGTGAGGGTGGACATGAGCATGACCTATTCAAAGGACAAACCAGGCCAACCCTGGGCATGGCAACAAGAGTGGAAAAAAATGAGTTTAGAAAAGCAAGCTAAGCCATATCACGCTGAGCCTATGATAAGGAATTTGAATGTTGTTTTAAATGTCATGGGATAGTTTGTTAGATGAGTAACTAGGAACGTTAATTTCAATTACTTTATTACCACGGAACTTCATTGAAGAAAGCACACTTAAAAAAAACCCAAAGAAATATATTTTCTAAACCTATTGGCAAAACCACTCCTCAAGAAGGAAAGAGTGGATTGGCTGTCATTAGGAACTGAGTAAATCACCTATTGCCTTTAAATATCTCCTCTGGTCTGGTTGCTCCAACATAAGCCAAACCTGTTTGCTACTCAGGACACCAAAGGTTGTCCAGGTCTGAAGTAGTAGAGGTTGAAAGAAAAGGCATTTGGGAATTAAATATATGCTTCAATCAGTTGGACTTTTATACAGATTGACTGCAGTGAAAAATTAGACCTTTGTGTAATTCAATAGAGTAAAATCAAATGCCCCAAATAAATAAATAGTTGTCTTTTTTTATTAGCTTTCCATCACCCCTGGATCCATTTATAAGTTGCATTGTGTCACCTCTCTCTTCATTTTCAGTGTTGCCTCTGAAAATGGTTCTGTTTATTTGAGCTCAGCAATCAGGCTTAAATGTACCAATATATATTGTTCTAAAGTGTATATTTTTTCTGTCTACCAAAGACATAGCGACTACTCTTTTTATGGGAAACCAGTTATTAATCCAGTAAGTCCCCATGAATCAATATCTTTGTAAAATGACACCATGTTCAAGTTATTTTATGTTATGTTGATGGTTAGCTAATTTTGGAATGGAGACATTTCTTCCAGAAACAGACATAGAATAATTTAGTGGTGAAAATGTCAATCATTATTGGTTGTATGTCTTGTCCGGGCAGAAGAGGGCAGATTTATTGGAGGAAATCTGGCTATATATTCTTTTTCTCACTCTGACCCAAAACATTCATTTTGCTTATAATTTTTTTTGGCAAAATGGCATCAACTGCAGTCACTGACAGGACAACACCAAAAACCATTGTTCCTGGGTTCTGATTCAACCATCTTACTGCAGGATGACGTGGTTAACAACATCAGCACGGCGCCAGTGTGATGGTGCTTTTCTCTGCCGACAAAAATCTACAAAGGAAAATCTGCAGGATACTAAGCAAGTTTATAAAATTCAGTCTGGGAAAACATGCTTAAGTATAGCTATTTTTCCCTAATGTCTAACAGCCCCTGGGTCCCCCATCTCGCCCGAGTATCTTCTTCTTCAGGGCTATTTGCTTTCCTTCTCCTTCTCATCTGACTGGTGGTTTAGGCCAAACTGAAAAGGCACAGAAGGGAGGAAAGGGGAAAACCAGCAAACACAGTGGTGAGGGACCCGTGGAGACCCAGACATTGTGATGACCGCGAGCAAGGTCGGACAAAGGGTATTCATAAACACACCTGGATTAACCATCATTTTGGTACTGAGGTGGGCAAAGTGTTTTAACGGAATTATAGGTACAGTGGGAACCTAGGAACATTTCCTGAGTGAAACAAGTAAAAAAGCACTCACTTAGCATATGATGAGGAACTTCTCTTCTAAGCCAACATATCAAAATCAAAGGCCTTGTGATAAATTGTTCCATCCACGCCACAGTGAGCCAGACCTTCCAGGGTCCATGCTTTCCCACACTGACTCTGGACACAACCACATTACTTGCCTGGCTAACAGCTCATCAGCAAACATGCAGCAAACCCAGGAATGTACATTGGGGCTGCCCTGTGGGAGTGATGTCATTTGCAAAATAATCTCGATGGATTGTAAAAGGTTAAAGTCTCTTCTATGTATTATCTCATTTATACTAACACAGCACTCTGACTTAATTACTGTTACAATGCCCATTTTACAGATGGAGAAATGGGGGCACAAGGGGACAGGGAAGTAAGTGCCTTGCCCAGGATCACGCAACTGGCCACTGATGGACCAAACTAGACAAGGCTGGGTGGGGTTTGAGTCCAGCTAACACTCAGACTCAGTGAGAGTGGACCCAGAATCTCCTTCCCAAGTTGCACTTTCCCCCAGACAATTCTCCTAACTCCTTCCCCACCCAAACAAGTGTGAAAACTTAATTGCACTTAGGCAAGGAAATCTGGGAGAGTTTCAGTTTATTTCTAGACTGTTTCTTTCCCCAGGGTTCTCTGTTTTCACGGGGCCTTACTAATACTGCTCCAAAACAGCACATCAGACCTTTGGTGACAAAAAGAAATTTTAAGGGTAGATGGGTTTATGTGGTCACAAAATACACAGAGATGAGGATTTGAGAGCTCTTTTCTGGGAGTTCTGAGAGGTCTTAGGGCACCCAGATTTTTTAGTTGGGGAAATTTTTTTTTACCTTTTGCCTAATGGAATATATTGAAATGAGGTTTGGGAACCTCTTGGCCTTCCCCAGAGCAGACATCTGCTCATGGGAGTGTGGTCCCACAGGGACACTGAGAATTCAGCTCTGTCAAACATACCCCAAACAGGAGGGCTTGCTCCAGCCACTACTGCTCCAAAGCACCATCTCACCCCACCCCCACTTTGCAAAGGGGCTCATAAACTTTGGGGACTCAAGAAAATGGAAAGGGCATATGGGAAGGAGAGTTGGGAGTCTCTTCTAAAGACCCTCAAGATACAGGATGGCCAAGTCAAGGGTAAGATCTAGGCTTTAATTTGCCCCTATCTAGTGGTCCTGAGGAAAGATCTCCCAGCCCAGAACCTATACCAGGACATTACACCACTTCCTACTGTCTGGAGGAGAGAATGAGGGGCTGGACCTGCAGGATGACTCATGTCCTCTTTATATCCAGGTAGAGCTAAGAGCAGCTGCCTGCGCGATGGGCACTCATGGACTGCGGGTGAGTGGCTGTCTGGAGGGTGGGCTGGAAGGTGGAGAAGCCTGTGAACTGCCTTCCCACTCAGGGGCTAGGACGGGTTGTGTCACATCTGAGCCATCCAACTAACCTTAACTATGTGCATCTTTCCTGCTACCAGAGTTTTGAGTGAATTCTATGGATTAACAAGATCCACCCCCAAAGAGAAACTGAAATCAACTGTCACCTAGTCGTGGCAAAGCATCCATTTGCTGACATTTAGTGATCACAGGACGGGGAGTTGCAGGTTGGGGAATGAGCTCACAGAGTTCCTGGGTGGGCTTGGGCCAGCCTCCTCTCTCTTTTGTCATATGTTTTGATCTGTGGGGTAGGACACCTCAATTCCAATATGCCCAGGGTCCAAACACTGGGCCCAGGTGAAAGTCAGAAGTGAAATTCTGCTGCAAGCTTTCACCAAGAGCTTTCTCTAAGCCTGAATGTCTCTTAGACTCCTGACTCCATCCTTCCACAGAGGCCATTCATTCCCTGGAGAGAGTGACCTGCCCCCAGGGTCAGGAGTGGACAGGCTGCCCTGAACCACTTCAGATAGAGAAGCCTGCCTTTCTTCACATTCCCTTGAGCTGTTTAAAGACACCCATCAGCCCAAAGCCACCTTGAGCACTGACCCGTGGCCTGCTGGGGTTTAAGTTCCAGCAAGGAGTATTCTCCTGGTTTCTCAAAGACACTTAGAAAGCCCTGAGACCCAGAACTGGTATTTCTCAGGAGGCCTTGTCTGGGCTTCTTGATTCCAGGAAAGGGCCCATTTGAGGGTAGAACAGAGAGAGGAGCCTTACGGGAGCCCATTCTCAATACTGCTAGGATTCACTTCCCCCCTTTCCTATCTTTAGGTTCTTTTAATGAAATGTTCTCCATCCCAGGCAGGAAAACCATTTCCCTGCAAAATATAAAATCTATTGCAGAGCACTGCAATGAGAATTAACCTTGATTACTACAGTAATTTACTAATCAAAACTGGAGACCTGCTAATCAAGCTGGAATTGCCAGCTGCTTGATTTTTATAGTAACATAACCAAAATTGAACATTTGGTAAACAAGGGGTGTGGGTGTGATGGAGAGAGAAGGCAAGGGAGGGGCAGGGCCTACCATGCTGGAAGGAGATTGGCATTTGCCCCATTGACCTGTCAGCAGGTATGGCAGAAACAGATGGAAACACAGAAACTTCTCCTGAGTGGGTCAGCCCACTGAAACATGCAAGTGGTGAAGTGGGCAAAAAGAGGTTTTTAATGATGTGGCATGTCTCAGGATGGTTTCTTCCAGAAGCCAACCCCTAGACAATGACACTGGGTAAATACTCATCTGGGAGGTAATCCCAGAAAACACCACTGGAGAAGCCAGAAAGGGAGACAGGGAAGGGACAGCTGGTAATGCAGAAGGTGTCAGGGATCAGGTTACGGCTGTGAGCAAGTGGAACTCAAGCCCGTAGAGACTTACTGGGACACTGTGCAGAATGGGCCACAGGCTGGTCCCCACAACAGGGGAGGAAGCAGTTCTCAGGTGAGGGATGCTACACAGTGTTACCTCCCTGGAATTCTGGTCTTCATCACCTGCAGGCTAGGCAAACTTCTGTCCCTGGAGGAGCTTAGGCACAGTCACGTGAATATCTATGATAGTGTAGATACAAGGCAGGTGGGGCACCTACCATGTCTGCTACACCTCACAGATATTCCTTGAACATCTCTTCTATAGGAGACATCAGCTTCTTTGAAAGGCACCTTCTTGAGGAGGAAGGCACCAGGCTCCCTCACACTTCTCTTTTTGTATATGCTGTGCGCTCTGATGGGGATGGGGTCAGCTAAAGAGCCTTTCCCCTGAGCTAAATGACCCCTGGTGTTTCTAGAGCACCTTTCTGCTCTGCCCCAAATAACACCTCTACATTGTGCTCTTGGATTTCCATTTCTATCCCCTTCTATTAGAGTGGAAAATACTGGAAAGCTAGACTGTGTGCTTTTCTGCATCACTCAAGTCTAGAAGAATCCCTGGCACATGGTGTGTTCTCAGTAAATCTCTGCTGATGGGTGATTTGACAAATGAGCTTGGGTCGGGGGCTTCAGAAGAAAAAAAGGAAAAGACCTGTCTGCTGCACGACTCCACCCTACCCTCAGACAGCCCCAGAGATGGATAAAACAGACATGATTCTACGCTCGTGACACACAGGAGGCAACAGCAAGCTGGGTTCAATCTAGGTGCAGCTGCTTGGGACATCCACTCAATTGCCTCAAGACTGTAGGTGGCTGAGTCAAAAACCAACTCCAGCCATGCTGCTCTGAGCCCCTGTTGCTGCCTGGACCACAGAACATCCTTCCTTGACCTGGGGCTCCTGACTCCAAAGCCCATACCATCTCCAACCCCTTTTCCTGACAGCATGGAAGTTAAACGTGTGCATATCAGGGTTTGTCTTGACGTGTTCTGTACCCCGTGCTGTTGGTAAGTATTTAGTAATTAACACTGATTATCAAGGGCACTCTATATTAGCCCATCTCCCTGAAAACAGTGCTCTTGGCTGAGCAGAGACCAAGAGGAAGGGAGCACCGCTAGTGGCAGGCAAGTCTGTTCTGGGGCTCGTCCAGCCCGATGAGGGTGGTGGGAACTGAGGAGAGACAATGGGCCCAAGAGAGGGCACAGAAGGACCCAGAGATCAGGGGACTCTACCACTGCACATTTCCCCACCTCCAGCCCGAGGTCTCCCAGCACCACGTCAGGAATGTGCCAGCTGTCCTGCCCGAACGGTGCCGGCCGTCCCAAGACCTCTCGTCTCAGCCTTGAAAAGGGAGAGAAGGTTTCTCACCAGTGAAAATAACATAAAGCATGTGTGGGAGTCAGAGAGCAGGCTTCCCCTGGGAGCTGGCACAGGGCTGGGCCTGGCGGAGAGACTGAAGAGAGGACTGTCCAGCGGGGAGGAGGCCTGGCCTGGGGAGTGAGATCCTGCGGCACCCAGGGGTGATGGGCTGCCATTCTTAGTGCAGCAATGGTGGGTGAGGAAGACTAGAAAGGTCTGAGCATTCCGCACAACAGAAGCAGTGCCCAAGGGATTTGTGGGATGTCACTCTGCCTAGAGTGTTTTTAGAGTATAGAAAGTCCCCGAGGTCATGGGAGAAATCCCTCTGAGTAATAATTGGCCCCCCACTTTTGATTCCATGGAGATACTGAAATGAAGGGACTCGTCATCCAGGGCTGTGTCCAGGACATACTGCTTAGGAGAGGAAAGGGTCCTAGGACAGGACAGTCCAGGGAGTCCAGGACAAACTGCTTCTTCCAGCCTGCTCCAAAATGCAGAGATGGCAGGAACCTACCCAAGAGTCTTCACAGGCTGAGCCATATGGGCATTCTGTTCCCTGCCTGGGCAACGGGCAGCTGCCCACCTGTATCTTGGTCTCTGAACATGATTTCAATCAATATCCCACAGGAAAGCTGCAGACTGCCCTTCTGGAGCGATCAACTTCATAAGGAGCTCATTAATGACTGTGCTCAGTGAACACCAAGGGGAAGGGGTCCCAAGGCCACTGGGGTACAGGGACACCCAGCATATCTGTCCAGCACACCTCACCTTGACCCCCTCCTATGCTATAGAGCCCAGGAGCCAGGGCTTCTTTAAAATTAACTTAATTACTCAAGGAATAGGTGAACACCTTCTTATTACAAAAATTTAAACATTACAAATAAAACTGAAATTCTCTTTGACCCTCGCCATTCAAATCTCCCCATATATTGTCATAATTACCTATGGGTGTAGAGCCTTCCAGATATTTCTCTTGCATTTAAATAGGAAGTCTATGGCTTTAGTTGCACTTGGGAGTGGTTTTTTTTGCCGTCCTTGTTCTTCTCTACATAAATATGACCTGTATATTTCTCTGCCGCTTAGAGGCAAGCTATCTATCTGAAGTCTGTTCATTTCCCCAGTGATGGGCAGTTTGGTTAATGCTGGCCTTCGTTATCACTACACCATGCTACCTTCCTTCCATAAGCATCCTTCCATGTGATTCCTGGAGCAAAGTTTTTCTGGTGTACACACCCAGAGGTAGAAATGCAAGACGGGCAGAAGACAGCACCTTTTCAGTCACAGCAGGTGTTGCCAATTTGCTTTCCTAAGGCTCGGTAGGATGTGAACCTCCCACTAGGTTCCCACATCCTCCCAGTGGTCAGATTCAAAAGTTTTGCCAGTTGGGAGCTTATGATTCCATTTTAGTTCACATAACTCATACAACAGGTGAAATTAGGCAGCTCTTTGCTTTTGGCCATTGGATTTCATCTAAGAAGTCCTAGCCTTTGACTATCTTTCTATTGAGATGCTTGCCTTTTTATTACTTAGCTGAAGTTACTTCCATATTTATATGCACATACACATTCTGGGTACTAATGTTTTTGGTTATGGTAAATGCTGCAAGCCATGGAGGGCTCTTTCTCCTCCTTCTTTCTCCTTTTAGTTCTTGAACCCAGACACAGCTGAGAAGATATCTTTACATCTGGATATGCTGGGGAGTCCTTCCTCACCTTACCTCTGCAAAGTAGAAGGGCCCCAGGTCTGGCATTTGCTACTTCAAAAGCTAAGCAGGTCTTGTAATCTGCTTACTTGGACTTTCATGATTAATACAAGCCGTGGATTCTGATTATTGCAAAGAACAAAGATGCCATGGATTGCAGATGTTCCCACCTCCCCTTTGGCATGCATGGCCAGCAAGACTAATTAACCAGTGAACTAGTCAACCTAGGCCAGGAGTAGGCCTCAGATCCTTCCTAACAACAGTGGTCACCACTGTTCCATTGGAGCTGGCATTAAAGAAAATTTATATGCTGTCACTGTCCCAGCATGATCCAGTACATTTTTATCATCCCAGTTAGCAGGGAGTCAAAGCCTCTCTACCCCACAATGATTATCATATCAGAATTTTCACTAAAAAGAAAACTCCAGCTAATTGATGTGACCTCACCATTTGGGAAAATGATAATAATAACAAGCTAACATTTATTGAGTGGTTACTATGTGCTAGACACAGAGTAAAATGCTTTACACTTATTTTCTCATTGATTCTGACAGTAGCTACTTAAGTGAAATAGCGTCATGTCATAGGATCAAAGTATGACCCCTCTCAACTTGACCCTTCCTCTCTTAAGACGTGTGCTGCAAGACACCAGCTGTCCTTCCCACCTGTCCCATTATTCGTTAGCAGGTTTATTGCCTGAGATGGTCAAGAGCTTACTAGAGCATGGAGATTTGGTTGTTTTATTTTGCTGTTTTTTATTTTTTGTTTTTTTGGTCTTTGTATTCATGATCTGGAGTGTAGGTCTCAGCTCATTGAAAATGGTGAATGAGAAAAATGCTAGAATGAGATTTCACTAGATGGTCGTGCCCACCTACAGCAGTTGCTGACGGTGGCCCAGCCAGACCCGACTGTGTGGCTGTGGGGCTCATCTCAGGCTGCCATGGTCGCTGGGTGGTAACAGGCATGCATCTCCTTAGAATTGTCCTCAACCATTGGGAGTCACCTCACTTGTCGTACCTGGAAGGTAACCCCGTTCCTTCAGGAGGTGGCCCCAACCAATGGCGCACTAAACAGGAACACAGAAGCGCAGAGCCCTTGAGTCAAGATGGTGCCATTCACACTACAGAGCCCCCCACAGGGCGGAGGACAGACTCTGCTGGACCCATGTGTTTGCCTGGCTTCTTCCCCTGCTGCCTCCCGCTTCTTCATCCCTCTAAGGTTTTCATAGAGGGCACTCCCTCCACAAATCCCTTGCCTGAATTACCTGGGAATGCTTTGTCCCAGCCTTTAAATTTCTGAGTATCTTTGCTTTAAAAACCACTGGGCTTTAATTAGTTATAAATTACCCAGCTAAACACCTCAGTTCTCCTCTTCTGCTTTTATGGGGTTAAACACGACCGTAATGTTGAAAGTTCTTTTATTCTTTCATCCATAGATACCCTATTCAACAGGAGGCCAAGGGCATCAGACCAGTTTTTGGTATAGAAAAACCAAGGCACAGAGAGGGTAGCTTGCCCATGAAGTTTCCTTCTGGCAAACATCACGGGTTGCCTGATGTTTGGGTTGAACATGTGTTTTTCTCTGAGCTTCGATCTGGGCTTCACGCCCGCATGTCGCAAGTCAAGGTCGGCCCTGATACGAAAACGAGAACCACCCGTCCCAGTTGGGGCAAAATCACCAGGGGTTTCCCAGGTTTCTGTCCATTCCTCAGGGTCTTCAAGTTCACACCCCCAAGGGCGGGCTAAGCAGCATCTCCTTTTGCTGCCTGCCCCCTCATCCTGCCGGCCGCCTCCTGGACAAGGCGTGGATTCACACTCCCTGCATCTTCCTAGCACCCTGAAGAGCTGACAGCACCACGGGCCAGGGGCTCTGCTTCCCCTTCCTCTCCTACCCCTCACTTGGGGATACATGCCTTTCGTGAAAGTTCATTTGGATGCAACAAACTAGCTAGAAGTTTTCAGGTAAAGAGTCACAACCAAACAGTAATTATTTAAAACAGGTTTCTCTCCCCACCACGCATCGGTGTTTGAGAGGACGACTCTCTCTAGGGAGGGTAGGTTAGCTCTTTGCACTCAGGACTGTGGTGGGAGGCCAGAACTTGAAGACGGCAGAGGACAGGCGGGAGGAATAAATGGAGAGTTTTCGTGCTGCAGCAGGGTGGTTTCCAAGTTCATGTCAATTTATTCCACAATCAAAAGCAATCCGCCTCACTTTGCCAATTCATGCAAGAGTCCTCTCCCCATTACATCAAGGAACGGGAGACGGTAACAAACAGCATTACGACGTCACAAATCAATTTTATTGAAAACGTATTAGGTTTCAGTAAAACTGAAGGATCAGACACCGGAGGAGAGGAAGCTAGGGGAGAAGAGACAGCACACCAAGATTTACTTCTGAGTGCTACAAAATATTGAACTAAAAATAACATTAAAGATGAAATTTGTAATGAATCTCAAGCTGCTAAATTCCCCACGGCTGGGTCTGCCAAAGGGTTTGCAGCAATCCTCTGTTCTTTCCTGTCTTTATTTAAATATTTTATACAGTTGTCTATGTTCTTGTGCAGTGTGAACTGTCATTTATATTTCAGTCCACTCTAAAATGGATCTTAGGCTACTTCAAGCTGCGCGCTGCATGGAGCAGGTCTGAGCTGAGAGGAAGGATGGAATGAGTAGTCTAAATGAAGACAGATACTTAATGTACTTTTTGTGGACTTGTATTTGACTGTCATGGCTTCTGCCTTAAACCTGATTTGTAATTCTATGGGTTTTGTGACATTACGATGAGATGAGATGTGCGTAAGTCTCCCACTTAGCAGGGACATTGATGGACATTTGAGTTAAAGAGAGTGGTTGACGGGAGCGAGGCAGGATTTGGACCCTGAGGCTTAATGCTTAGCAGAAGAACTTGCTCCATCTGGAGCCGTAGTATTTCATGCTTTTCTGTACATTAGACTTTGCCAAAGTGAACTTTTGGAAGAATAAAACATTTCCAAGATAAATTCAATTTTCCCTAGTGTTGAACTTAAACTTTCTATGTCACTTAATGATTTACTCGGGTTTGGGTGAAAGAGTGCATTTTCCCAGGTTGCACAGGGAGGGGGAGGATGGAGAGGTAATGGTGAGGCCAGTTGGGAAAGGAAAGGAAGGAGCGAGTGTGGTGGTGGATGCAGAGGCCTTGGAGGGGTCTCCTGGGCTCATCACACAAAGGCTTGTGTGTATGTGTGTGTGTGTGTGTGTGTGTGTGTGTGTGTGTGTGTGTGGTGGGGGTGGGCACGTTGTTCCCAATAAAGCTTCCCAGTTTGTTCTGCCAACAGGCCGGGTGCCTGGCATATCACAGCACTGCATGCACAGCTTGATGAGCCACTCCATCGTGGGGTGATGGAAGTGCAGTGAGGTGCAGGGCTCCTTACAGCCCCTTCCCTTTCCCAGGCTGCTCGCTAAGTGTCACCCAGACTCACCCATCAGCCTCGCCTGGCAGTGCTTTCCCGGTAGCCTGATGTAGTAGGAATAGTTTATTCTCTCCCAGCATCCAGTAGAAGGAGGTCTGTTCTGTCTGCGCCTGGCCTTGACCTTTCCCCTGGTGCATTCCTAGAAATGCTCTCATCCTGAACCAAGCGTCACCTCCGGTGGCTTCCTTGAGTGCTTAAGGTTCTAGTGCCCATCAGTGTTGCTAACAACACAGCACTGGGGTCTGTAGGGCATCTCCCTGCAGAGTTTGCCACGGCTCATGTAGAAACGTTTGTGTGGGCAAAGGTACAGAGAAGTAAGGGGAGTAGTACAGAGGTCTCCCACACTGGATTTTCGCTAAAATCCAAAGATCTAGGATAAATATAATCATATCCAATATTCCCGGTGTGTAGAGGGAATACCCAGAAGTGGGTGGTTCCTCTCTCACCTCCTGCTCTCCTGTCCTCATCTTATGCTCCTTCCATGTCTTGCATAGGATCCCGCAAACAGCACGGCAGTCAGATTGCCTGGTCCCACCCTCCCTCTCATTCCTGCTAGCCTGTGGCAATGGGAAATCAGGTAACCTTGCCATAGGGGATGGAATGATGGTCCCCAAGACGACACGTCCACGTCTAATGATCAGTCCGTGACTGTGACCCTGTTTGGGAAAAGCTTCTGGAAGACATAATAAGCTAAGGATGTTGAGATGATACCATCCTAGGGTATCTGTGTGGGCTCGGAATCTAATGGAAAGAGTCCTAGTGTGAAATGGGAGAGGATCAGACATGGAGGAGAGAGGAGAGGCAATGTGAAGGTGGAGACTGATGGCAGTGGTGCGACCACAACCCAAGGAATGCCTGGGAGCGCCAGAAAAGTTGAGGAACAGACTCTCCCCCAGAGCCTTTGCAGGGAGCACGGCCCTGCTAACACCTTAATTCCAGGTTCTGACCTCTAGAATCATGAGAGAATATATTTCTATCATTTTAGGTGATTGCTATGGCTACCTTATGAAACTAACACACTCCCTACCCTTTGTTTCCCCATCTACGCGGGAATGTTGTGATGCTGACAGGAACTTTGAGAGACAAGGATATGTCCAGGTGGAGGGCAGGCAACCAGGACTGGGCACAGTGTTCATATGCAAGGATGGGACTGTCCTCCCCGGCCCCGTATCTTCTCTCCAATATCCACATATTCCTGGGATCCTTTTCTTGGCCTTTTCCCTCCCTCTGCCTTCAGAAACTCTGCCCCACCTCTGAGTGGCGTGTCCCACAAGCCCTTCAGGATGCTCGCAGAGATCATTCCTTCTGATGGGTGGGGGAGGGGGTTTGACCTCAGGGTCAGCAGGATATAGCCTCGGACACCACTGGGCCTCAGGGGGTCAGAAGAGCAGCTGTTCCTCCATCCAGGGCCCCGAGTGTCCTCCTAGGCTGTGCCGCTCACAAAGGCCCCCACAGAGGCTGCTGTGGTCAAATCCCCTTTGGCGGCAGATACCAGAAACCCACTCATTCAGTCTTCAGCAACCAGGGGGACTCTGTCATCAGGAAAGCAGAGACCCATGGTGATAAGCCAGGCAGGGAAGACACCTCTCTGCCTTCTGGGAGGTGCCACCTGAAAATGGGAAAGCTGCCAGGCCTCAAGGGGGCACAGCTTCTCCCTCTGCAGACCATTTCTGGATGGAAGTTAGGAATCTATGGGGTCCAAGTTGCCGTCCCCAGAACACTGATGGGAGGAGGCTGGCTCCCAGGACCTCTCCGCCCTAACTCCCTGCAAGGAGAGGGCAGCTGACATGGCTTGGGTGAGACAACCGTTCCAGTTCCATTCCACAAGGACCGGGGTGAGAAGCCCACCTAGTACAACATGGTCCCATCTCTACAGCTGGGGTCATTTCCCAGGCACGGGCTACAGGTAGGGCAGATTCCCTTCTTCCGCCAATATTCCTCAACCAACGTCCTTCAGACCCTAGTGCTGTAACTAGACAAGTTTTTCTGGGTTGATCAGGCCGGCTAGGCCCTTCCCCAGACAGGCACCCGTGCTCCTGACTCTGATGATTCTGCAGATACTAAAGAGGGCCTTGCAGCTGGGGATGAAGTCCCAGGGGGCTGCATCAAAACTTCAGGCTGTGCTTCTGGAGGGACCCTCGCCCAAGAACTGTGTTCCCAGTAGGGCTCTCCTGGAAAGCCTTGTCAGGTTATGCATATATCTTGAGACTTCTAGAGTATGGGAGCACCCCCAAGTATGTGGGCTCTCAAGCTCCCAAAGCCTTGGAGGAGGCCAGGGAAGAAGCCCAGTCCCTCTGTACCCAGAGGGCTGACCTTTTCCTCTCCCTTCTACACACATCCAGGCTCCACCTACACATTGGTTTATCCTTGACTTGGAGCTTAGCCATGAAAGGCAGTACTATTTAGTGGAGGATTCCACGGCAGAGTGTCCACAGTCTGGGGTCTTTCCCCATCCCTTTCCCCATCCTGCATCCTTAGTTAGGCTCTCTGAGCCTCAGTCTCTTCATCTGTAAAGTGGGCACGGTAAGGCCAGCCTCTGGTGGTCATGAGCATCCTAGGAGACACTTTGAGAAGTAATGCAATGTTGCAGCAGGGATCAGGGGCACGACGCAGGGTCCTCTGGCTTGCTTGTTTGAAAGGCAGACTTTCCACTGGTGGGTGTGGAGTCAAGCCCCTGGAACACACAGTGGGGAAAAGACCGCCAACAGGCCCGGTGGCCCTCCTCATCCTGAGAAGAGTGGGGCATGGGGAGGGGCCGTGGGCCAGGGCAGCTGCCTGCTGGGCTGTGGTTCTGTGAGGCTAACTCCCAGGGGATGCATCCTGCCCTGCCCTCCCTTTGTCCCCTTAACCCCCCTGTGTTTCCTCACTGACCCTAGGCATGCATTGACTTGTGACCCCGTTGCTGTTCACAGAACGCAGGCATTCCAGGATGATGATTAGCTCTCAGAAACTTCCAGCCAACAGGAGGGGTGGGGGCCACGCCGTCTCCTGGGGCAGCCGCAAGGCCACAGCCTGCTCTGTGACCCTGAGCTCTTCCTCACCAAGGAGGACACGTGTCGTGGAGAAGTTGGCCAAAAGGTGGTAAAGAGGGGACAAGAGACTGCATGTTCACAGAATGAATACTTAAGGTGACGTCTAAATGCCCAGCCTCTGCCCGGCATCCCAGGAAACCACATGGGGTGACCAGAACAATGACCCCCAAAGACATCAGATCCTGGCTTAGTCTGTTCAGACTGCTATACAAAAATACCACAGACTGTGTGTCTTATAAACCGCAGACATTTATTTCTCACAGATCTGGAGGCTGGAAGTCCAAGATCAAGTTGCCAGCCAGCTGGCGTTGTGGTGAAGGCCGTTTCCCGGTTGAGAGCTGTCACTTTCTCGCTGTGTCCTCAGGATGGATGGGGCGAGGGAGCTCTCTGGAGCCTATTTGATAAGGCAGTGATCCCACTCATAGGATTCCAGCCCCATGACTGAAGTATCTGCCCAAGGCCCCACCTCCTAATACCATCACCTTTGAGGTTAGGAGTTTGATATATGAAATCTGGAGGGGGAGGTTCACACGCATTCAGACCATAGCAGGTCCTGATCTCTGGAACTGTTAATGTCATCCCAAAAGGACAAGAGGTCTTTGCAAATGTGGCTGAGGATTTTGAGATGACGATATTATCTTGGTGGGCCCCAAATACTGTCATCACACGTGAGCTCCTAAGAGGGAAACAGGAAGATCTGACACAGAGAGAGGAGAAGGCTATGGGAAGATGGAACAGAGAGAGATTTGAACACGCTGGCAGTGAAGCTTGGCATGATGCAGCCACAGGCCAGAGAGCACCAGCTGATGCTAGAAGCTAGAAGGAAGGAATGGATTCTCCCCCGGAAGCTTCCTGAGGAGCAAGACCATGCTCCCACCTTGTTTTGGTCCCAGTGATGTGGATTTTGGAGCTCTGGCCTCACGATCTGTGATAGAATACATGTCTGTTGTTTTAAGTCACCAAGTTTGTGGCAGTTTGTTACAGCAACCACAGGAACCTAATACACAACAGGAGGCAGATCTTGCCCACAAGAAGTTGCAATAGAACCACTGCTTAGAGCACCAGCTCCCATGGTTTCTAGCTTAGGGCTCTATCTTCCCAAGCTTCACGGAGTGGCACTACACTCAGATCTGTCCTGCTCCCTGGATCGTTTTCAAGAGTCATTCTTCCCAGTGGAATGTGAGTTCTTGGAGGTCCAAGGCCATGAGCTACTCATCCCTGCATGCCCAAAGCTCAGCACAGCGTTTGGTACAGAAGAATGGATATAAAGGATTTTGAATTATCAGCACAGGTAATCAGCTAATGCAAAGTGAATTAGTAAATGAAAAGAACAGGATCTGCCACATGGCTGGCAGATGTCTTAGAGCATAATCTTATGTTAGTGTTTGTCTTGCATTTGATAGGCCTTCTTCCAACATGTTCCTTGCCTTCCCACTAAGCGGTCCAGGCTCCTGAAGGCAGTGTCCCTCACAGCAGAGACCTGCACAGGGCTTAGCACTCCGCATGTTCTCAGTGAAGATCCACTGATTGGCTGGTGATCGATTGAATCCCTTGATCAAGCTGTACCTGCACGCACTTCCCTTTGTCTGCTGCTGTACATTTCATCTAATCCAATTTGAACTGGGTCTCTTTCACCTGCCAATGAAACCCAGGTCAAATACAGAATGCGGTACACAGTCTCAGAGCTGGAGGGAAATGAGAACTAGGCACTGATGTCTGTCCAGGTGGAGAACAAATATTTGGCCAGCAAGGACATCTACCCATTGACCTTGCATGGACAGGACAGTGAGCCCTACTCTAAAATGTAGAGTACAGGAGTCTCAAACTTCAGCTTCTGTAACTCTGAGGAATGTCCAGGAAGCTTCGTTTTTAATTAGCTTCTGACACAAGGGTCTGATTCCAAGGCTACCTATGGGAGACAGTGACAGAGACCCCTGAAGTAGAACTAAATGAAGCTTTTCCGCTCTCCATGGACCCGCAACTGAAGTTGAAAGTTTGCTCTATGCTTAAGCACAGGCATGATTTTTTTTAAAATGCAGGAGTGATAAATGACACAAAATTATCTGGCTCCATTTGGGGAGGAGCCCAGCTGGACATCAGTCAAGATCCATTTGCATATGCCAGTGCTCCATAGCAAAAGCAATTGCTCAGGAGGAAACACGAAAATGCAGCGCAGAGAAAATTGCCAGAAGACTTGAATGAACACAGGGTAAACACACTGAGAAGTTTTGGTGTAAACATGTCCTTTTTAAGAGTTGGTGATTATTTTTTAAAATTATGGATTTTCAACGTTTGCTTTGGGAGAAGCAGCTGTCACTCTGGAAGCCAAACTTTGAACTAGAAAAGACTGTACTTTGAGCTGGGTGTTCTTGTTTTTAGGGTGGGGCAGGGGACCCCCCCCCCTGGCAGCATGGCACTACAGGATTCTGGCCTGCGTATCCTCTGCAAAGAGACCACTTCTTCCAGGAAAGTTAAACATCTGCCTTGATAGACTCTCGACCCTCTGCATTCCCTCAGCATTCCTGTACTAGCTGGTGGGGAGGACGGCAGAAGTCAGGATGGTGAACAAGGGGAAAGGGCGAAATTAGGAGCCAGAAGGTTGTTGGAGCTGCAGGAGGGCTTCTTCCCCTCTCCAGGGCTCAACACTCCCCTCTGTTGCAGGAAGGAATGGGACTCCAGAGGTATGAGTACTCAGCAATACGAGTAGTTGCCAGGGTTGGAGGTGGCACATGGACAGCCCATTAAATAACAGTAGGCACCAAGTTGAGAAATATGCCCATGCTTTCATTCTCTTTCTGACCCTCTGATTACATCAAAGAGTCAGTTTAGTGCCAGCACATCTTTAACATCTTTCTCTCATTTTGCCCATCTTTTTCAACAAAAAGTTATGAGACCTAAGGCACAGAGCTCTAGGCAAGAAGAAGTATTTAGCCAGCTTCTAATAATGTTGTCTTGTTTTCATTTAATTCAAGGCGAGTGATCATGGTCTTACGTCTATGGTGATGGTGTTAAAGTTCCTTTCAAATACATGTGGGTGAGTACAAAGAATGGGATCAATGGAACGGATGCACTGGGTAAATATGAGTGTGGGTGTGAGGTGGAGAGGGGTATCACCACATGCTTGATGCTGGGAAAACCGGTGCCTCCCTATTCCACGAAACTCTCCAGCTCATCTTTCTGTAAAACCAGTCAATAGACCACACCTTATCCCTGGTTTCCATTTAGGGGCTAGACCTGCAGTGACCATGGGCCCATAGCACAAGGACTGCCTTTCTTTTCCTGCAGCCACAGAACACACCCTTTCTCTCTCATTCATGCCACTGATGTCTACACCATCTTGGATTCCCTTTACACTAATATTTCCATCAAAACACATATATTTTGGTGTGTGGACTGCATCAAAACCCAGTCAGTTTTTCCGCCTGCCTGTTTACATTAAAAATACTCATTACAATTCCAATTACTTTCAAATTATGCTCATCTGGATTGCCGTGCTTCATAAAGACTCCCATGCCTGTCTCTTTCTGAGGTTATAAGTTAAAATATTTTTATTATGATAGAAACTGCTTTAAAGACTCCTCAGACATTTACTAAACTGTGTATAAGACAGCTTCATGCTGAATAAGCCCTCTCTCACAGAGAAATTGAGAATGAGAAGTCAAGAAACTAACACTGATTTGAGCATTAACATGAGGCTTTGGGTATGTGTTCCAGTGATGCAGTGAGCGCCAGCACGCACACTGCAGTCATGAGTTAACTTCACCCATCATTGGCAGCGGGAGGGAATTACTCAAGCTGCTTGCCCTCAACAAGAATGCTTGCATTTTCTAACCTTCATCAGTGAATAAATGCACAGGAAAATACATTTTAGCTAATATGAGAGGGAGCTTCCCAACACTCGGAGTTTTTAGCAAGGAAATGTGCTGACTTCAAAGGTAGTGGGTCTCAAGTCACCACAGGAGGATTCCAATCAGATGCTTGACTGCCACCTGCCATGGTAGTTTAATCATAGGACGTGTGGTCCCCATCCCCTTCTAGCCCTGGGACTGTACACTGCATCCCTGTTTTGACACAAATTTTTGTGGCAAGTGAGAGACACCCAGCTGACATTGGATTAGGTAAAATGTATTGCTGAACAAAGGGGCCGCACATCCTGGTACACATGGATCCAGGTGCTCAAGAGCCATTATCAGGAAGCCACCCCCACCCTCCTCTCTGCTTTCCCAGTGGTTCCATTGTACAGAAAGAAGAAAGATGGTCTCTTGCTCTTCCAGGCTAACATCCTACCACTCCCATGGATGAGCAGCAGAAAGACTCTTTCCTAATTGTCCAACCAAAGTCTGAGGTTTTCCTAAGAAAATAATCAGAAAGATTCACCAAAACCTATGTATAAGGTTGTTCACTTGTATGTACTTTCTACTGTAAAGTAATTGAAACACCTTTAATGCCCAGTGATGGAGGAATGGTTAAATAAATATTAGTATATCCCAAATGGTGGAATACTATGCGTCCAGTAAAAAGGATATTTTTCCAAAAACAATAATGATACAAAAATATTCTTAACATATTATTAAGGAAGATGTGAAAATGAATAAATAATAAGGTCATAATTTTGTTATGAAATATTTATTAATAAAAAGGTGGTTGCAAATGTGCCAATATATTTCTCTGAGTGGAGGGACTACAGATGGAATTATTTTTAAAAATTTGTTTTATGTTTTTGATTATGAATATGTATTGCTTTATATACTTAGAAAAAAAGTTATCTTGCCTGAGGGTTTCAGCACCAAGCAAGTTCACTATGGATTCAGTGAGATGGAGAAATGACAATGGAATGTTCTTGAGGTAAAAGAGTTTCATACCTGGCTTTATTCTCCTGGCAATAGGTGGGGCATTAGAATCACATCTGCATCCAACAGTCTGCAGGTCTGTAATCCTCCATCTCTGCCTCCACCCAGAGCACTGGGCAGAAGAGCTCTTTATATAGTGACAATATATAGCTTATCGTCTAAGGGTATGGAAGCAGTAGCCTAGCTCTAGGCCAATTACATCATCAAGTAGTTTAGGATCAGGTGAGGACCCTGACAATAGGAACTTTCATTTTCTCCACACTCCACCCCTCCAGGATTCTTGCTTCACAGTCTATACGCCCTCAGTCTTCTGTGATGGTCCCTGTGAAAGAAAGCCAGAGCACTGCGACCAGATTCCACAATAGCAACAGAGGATAACAACATGCAAATAATAACAAAAATTATGATACAACAAAACTTTGATACAGGTAACAAAAATGATAACAATCCTCAGGCCTGAGGAGGTTTTTCCAGCTGTATTCAAAACCAGTTCTGCTTAGATGAGTTCATGACTTGCACTTTTCAGGGGAGGCCAGTAGCAGTACTGACAGGGAGCTCCATGTACCCCGGTGAGTAGCAGTTTTTTGTAAGGGTGTGTGCCCAGTCCAAAAAGACATTAGAGGAGATTAACCTTAAGGGTGATAAGACACATGTATTAATGACACCAACATAGACAAATCTTGTCCATCAGGTACGATGCATGCAAGAGAGTGGTCCTGTGATAGGCCTGTGGCAGGAAGGGGGTCCAGTTCAGGTCTAGTATACCATACCTTACCCCTCTTCCTGGAGGGGTTACTGAGGGGTGTATATATAGTGCTACTGGAGGTGCATGCCCTGGCCATGCATTTCCCGGTAAGATGCTCCTACCTTCCGGCCATTTAGGATATACTACCATGATCTTTGGGGGGCCACTCTTTTGTTACTCCAGGAATACACAGGAGGCCAGATTCCAGGCTTTGTCGCCAAGGTGCCAGGAAGGCCAGCCACCACTGGCTCATGTGTCAAAATGTCCAAGGCCACATCCACTCAAAGGAGTCTTCAGGGTTAGTGCAGTTGATGCTGGTAGCAACATATTATTCTGGTGGCCAGACCTCAACTTCAGCCTCTCCCAAGTCTGCTACTGCACAGGTAACATCACTTATGGGTTCCCCTAAGTGAGGGGCAAGAATGGCTAGTAGGGGCCCAAAGAGGGATGTGGGAGCCATTTGAAGCATCATGTTTCTCATTCCTGCAGTAAAAGGCTCCTCATGTGGACCATAATTCTCGGACTATTGATGTTATTTTTGGTGCCCAACTGCCATAACACCTGTTGGAGCTCAGCATACATCTGTCATCTAGCGGGGAAGGTTGGTACATCACCCTGATTGGGCCACACAGTGAAAAGTGAGGCCTCAAGCCAATAGAAGAGGGAGTAATTTTTTGAGGTGTGATGTGAATTTTATAATCACTGCCTTAAAGCAGGATGAACTGTCAGGGAAGCCAGTTTTCCCATCTCTGATGCAGACAGAACAATTCCATCGCCCCCTACATCCCAAAGATGCAGAAGCCAAGCTGATATTGACTTTGAGGGCTTCTACCAAAACTGGGAGCCCAAATCCACCAGCTCAGACTGAGCATAGGGGCAGAACATAGAGTGTTCCATGACCTGGGGAAGAGGCTACACCTCTCCCAGAGGAGCCGTCTGTTGCTGCATCTTTATTTTCTTTACTACAACTGGGTGGGCTTTCAATAAAGGAGGGGTCGGTGCCTCCAACACCACCCCTTTGTCCTTCCCCAGCTCCTCCACTTCTGGGGCTGATGGCACCTTTCTGTCCACTCCCCTGAGTGACTCCTCTGTTACACCCTTTACCTTTGCTAGAGTGCCTTGCAGCAATGCTAGCTCAGTGTTTAGAAGCTCTCTTACCTTCACCTCAATACCTTGCAGCTGGCATTCTCGTGCTGGCTCTTCCTGTGCTTCTCACAGGAGCATGTCCTTCTCCTCCATGGCCTTTGCCTCTTCCACAGCACCTTGTAGCACCACTTTCTCATTTTGCAAAGAATCTTTTATCTTCTCCACAGCACCTCTCAGCTCATGTTCTCTCACTGTCTCTTCTTGTGCTTTTTGCAGGGATATGTCCTCCCTTATGGCCTTTACCTCTTCCACAGTGCCTTGCAGCAATGCCATTTCATTTTTTAATGTATCTTTTACTTCCTCCACAGCACCTTGCAGCTCGCATTCTTGTGCTGCCTCCTCTCATAGCAATGCCATTTCATTCTTCAGTGAATCCACAGCACTTCACAGCTCACGTTCTCATGCTGCCATTTCTCATGACTCTCATGCCTCTTCTCATCTGTAGACTTTTTTAATACTGTGAGAAACAGCCAACCTACAGTTCCCATGTCACAGGAACTCTGTTTCTCAAAGGACTTCCTTATTATGCCAAAGGCCATGTCTACTGCCTCAGGTGTCACCTCCACCTGCCTTCAGTCTTGGGGTGGGGCCCAGCCCTCTAGGTTACCAGCCACCTCAGACCACATGCTCACTGGGGACACTCTAATGTCTCCTCATTCTTAGGAGCAGTTGCTGAAGTACCCCTCCCAGGATGGCAGTCTGTTCCAGCCTGTTGACAATGAGTCCTGCCGACTATGCCAGTTGTCTTCTGAGGACTGCAGCCCTGGCCGAGTTCACTATGGATTCAGTGAGGCCAAGAAATAACAATAGAAAATTCTTGGAGTAAAAGGGTTTATACCCAGCTTTATTCTCCTGTCAATAGGTGGGGCATTTGAATCATGCCTGCATCCCATAGTCCACAGGTCTGTAACCCTCCTCCATCTCTGCCTCACCCAGATCACTGGGCAGAGTTCTTTATGCAGTGATTCAGTGAATAATAGCCTATTGCCTATGGGTGTGGAAACAGTAGCTTAGCAGTAGGCCAATTACATCATCAAGTAGTTTAGGATCTGGTAAAGATTCTGATAGGAATCTACATTTTCTCTACAAAAGGAAATAGGTATTGTTGAGAAGTCTGGATAGGTGTATAGTGGCTGACAAGAAGACCCCAACCTGGGGCAGCAGGAAGACCCATAGAAACTGCTCTTTCTCTGATCCACAGGGTGGCAGGAATCTGCTTGCCTATCTGATGATGCAACATGAGAGCTGGTGAGATGTGCCAGATGGGGACCTGCAGATGCGCTCTGGCCCAGTCCTCAGGTGTTCGGGCTACTAGCTCTTGACACAGCATTGCAGGATACTTATACTCACAAAGAAGAGACAGCATGGGAGGCCATGGTCAGAGTTAAATATTCCAAATATTTAATGAGGTTTACATGCACACACACACACACATACTTGCATGCTATAGTGTTAAACAAAGCTATATGTTGGATATAGTTTTATGGCACAGATACTTCAGAAACTCACAGGCCTCCTTGGTGTCTATCCATTTCACACTGGGGCTTCCCATTAAAAGTTGCATCACCTCTTCTGGTATGAATGAAACTCTTCTTGCCAGCCCATGGAGGCATCAATGTGATGGACAGCTCACAGTACCCAACTACAGCCAGAATCCTGGGGCCAGGAGCAGACTCCTTGGTTGCAAAGCCACAAGGTAATAGTCTCAGGCTCTTCCCTGTCCCAAAGGAGACAGAGGGTGGCAATTGTGAGACAACCCCAACACCACACTTTTCAAAACTGGGCTTTCCTCTGTCTGAATTACTGGCCCTGGCTTTTCATTGTTGTTTCTGTTCTGGATAATTCCTGAGCTGTCACCCGTGCATTTCTTTGTTTTTGAGGTCATTTAGGAATGGCTTCTAGGAGAATTTGAGTTGAACCACATATTTGAGGAAGGGCAAAATTTAGCAGGAATGATGGAGAGAAAACTGCATATAAGAACTGTGGGACAGAGATCCGGGAAGATGGTGGCATGAGCAGGGCGGCAGAAATCTCTTCCCAAAACCATACATATTTATGAAAATACAACAAATACAACTATTCCTAAAAGAGAGACCAGAAGATACAGGACAGCACCCAGCCTGCATCTACACCTGAGAGGACTCGGCACCCCATGAGGCAGGTAACATACAGAGCTGCATCCCAGCGGGAACTGAGCACACCCCCACCCCAGCACACTGGTGGAAGGAGAGGATTCAGACCCGGGAGGGAGTGGAAGTACAGGCCCGTGAAATAACCAGCCCTGGTGATATGCGCTGGGCACACTGACACGCATCGCACGGTGTATCGGAGAGTGGAGAGACAGAGGGTGCAGGATCTGAGCCAGGGAATGCACCGGGTCCTCGCAGCCAGCTCCCCGGGACAAAAGAAAAGCTCGCCCTTTTTTTAGTGGTATTAAAGAGACAGGGGCCCAACGGAGGAGCAGGATCATTCCAGCACACTCAGATGAGCAGGCTGGGAGTCCTGAGGAATTTTGGACCCCTTGGCTGGAGACTGGGAAAAAGTAGCCGCACTGAGACTTGCCACAGAGATCAGCAGCCTCCCATTTGCTCCTGCCCCAGCCAGACTGACAAAGGGCCCTTCGGAGCAGCATGGCCGCAGCTGCGGAATAGTGGAGCAACAGCGCCACCTACAGCATCTTCACAGAATCTACTCCCGGTGGGCGTTTTTTTGTTATTGCTGTTGTTTTGTTGTTGTTGTTGTTGTTGTCTCTTTTCCTTTCTTTTCTTTCTCTTCTTTTTTTTAAAAGTCTTAAAGAGCCCAGCTGACATATGTGGAACCTACCAGTGGCCACTTCTATTGCCATGAAAAGACAGAGGAATATGGTACAAACAAAGCTTATCCAGACCCAGACACCAGAGAGGGAGTCTGAAGGGATGGAAATGCACAATCTTCCTGAAAAAGAATTCAGAATAAAAGTCATAACCATACTGATGGATCTACAGAGAAATATGCAAGAGCTGAGGGAGGAAGTGAGGGAAGTGAGGAAAGACAATGCAGAAATGAGACAAGCGATTGACAGACTTAGCAGCACACTGGACGAGATGCAAGAGACTGTTAATGGAATAGAAATCAGAGAACAGGAATACAGAGAAGCTGAGGCAGAGAGAGATAAAAGGATCTCTAGGAATGAAAGAATATTCAGAGAACTGTGTGACCAATCCAAACGGAACAATATTCGCATTATAGGAGTACCAGAGGAAGAAGAGAGAGAAAAAGGGATACAAAGTGTCTTTGAAGAAATAATAATGAAACCAAGAGCTGGTTCTTTGAAAAAATAAACAAAATAGATAAACCCCTACCCAGACTCACTAAGAGAAAAAGAGAATCTACACACATAAACAGAATCAGAAGTGAGAAAGGAAAAATAACGACACACCCCACAGAAATACAAAGAATTATAAGAGAATATTATGAGAATCTATATGCTAACAAGCTGGAAAACCTAGAAGAAATGGACAACTTCTTAGAAAAATACAACCTTCCAAGACTGACCAAACAAGAAACAGAAAAACTAAACAGACCAATCACCAGCAATGAAATTGAATCGGTAATCAAAAAACCACCCAAGAACGAACCCCCCGGGCCAGATGGATTCACCTCTGAACTCTACCAGCCATACAGAGAAGAAATAACACCCATTCTCCTTAAAGTTTTCCAAAAACTAGAAGAGGAGGGAATACTTCCAAACTCATTCTATGAAGCCAGCATCACTCTAATACCAAAACCGGGCAAAGACCTCACCAAAAAAGAAAATTACAGACCAATATCCCTGATGAACGTAGATGCAAAAATACTCAACAAAATATTAGCAAACCGAATTCAAAAATACATCAAGAGGATCATACACCATGATCAAGTGGGATTCATCCCAGGGATGCAAGGATGGTACAACATTCGAAAATCCATCAACATCATCCACCACATCAACAAAAACCACATGATCATCTCCATAGATGCTGAAAAAGCATTTGACAAAATTCAGCATCCATTCCTGATTAAAACTCTCAACAAAATGGGTATAGACGGCAAGTACCTCAACATCATAAAGGCTATATATGACAAACCCACAGCTAACATCATACTTAACGGCGAGACGCTGAAAGCTTTTCATCTAAGATCGGGAACAAGACAGGGATGCCCACTCTCTCTGCTGTTATTCAACATATTACTGGAGGTCCTAGCCATGGCAATCAGACAAAACAAAGAAATACAAGGCATCCAGATTGGTAAAGAAGAAGTCAAATTGTCACTATTTGCAGATGACATGATACTGTACATAAAAAACCCTAAAGACTCCACTCCCAAACTACTAGAACTAATAATCTGAATTCAGCAAAGTTGCAGGATACAAAATTAACACACAGAAATCTGTTGCTTTCCTTTACACTAACGATGAACTAACAGAAAGAGAAATCAGAAAACAATTCCATTCACAACTGCATCAAAAAGAATAAAATACCTAGGAATAAATCTAACGAAGGAAGTGAAAGACCTGTACTCTGAAAACTACAAGACACTCCTAAGAGAAATTAAAGAGGACACTAACAAATGGAAATGCATCCCATGCTCTTGGCTAGGAAGAATAAATATTGTCAAAATGGCTATACTACCTAAAGCAATCTACAGATTCAATGCAATCCCTATCAAACTACCAACAGCTTTCTTCAATGAACTGGAACAAATAATTCTAAAATTCATATGGAACCACAAAAGACCCCGAATAGCCAAAGCAATCTGAGAAGGAGGAATAAAACGGGAAATTATGCTCCCTGACTTCAAGCTCTACTACAAAGCCACAGTAATCAAGACAATTTGGTATTGGGACAAAAACAGACCCACAGACCAGTGGAACAAAATAGAAAATACAAATGTTAACCCAAACATACAGTCAATTAATATTTGATAAAGGAGCCTTGGATATACAATGGGGAGATGACAGCCTCTTCAGCAGCTGGTGTTGGCAAAACTGGACAGCTCCATGTAAGAGAATGAAACTGGACTACTGTCTAGCCCCATACACAAAGGTAAACTCAAGGTGGATCAAAGACCTGAATGTAAGTCATGAAACCGTAAAACTCTTAGAAAAAAACATAGGCAAAATCTCTTGGACATAAACATGAGCAACTTCTTCATGAACATATCTCCCCGGGCAAGGGAAACAAAAGCAAAAATGAACAAGTGGGACTATATCAAGCTGAAAAGCTTCTGTACAGCAAAGGACACCATCAGTAGAACAAAAAGACATCCTACAGTATGGAAGAATATATTCATAAATGACGTATCCGATAAGGGGTTGACATCCAAAATATATAAAGAACTCATGCACCTCAACAAACAAAAAGCAAATAATCCAATTAGGAAATGGGCAGAGGACATGAATGGACACTTCTCCAAAGAAGAAACTCAGATGGCCAACAGGCACATGAAAAGATGCTCCACATCGCTAATCATCAAAGAAATCCAAATTAAAACCACAATAAAATATCACTTCACACCTGTGAGGATGGCCAACATCCAAAACACAAACAACAACAAATGTTGGCGAGGATGTGGAGAAAAGGGAACCCTCCTACACTGCTGGTGGGACTGCAAATTAGTTCAACCATTGTGGAAAGCAGTATGGAGGTTCCTCAAAAAACTCAAAATAGAAATACCATTTGACCCAGGAATCCTACTCCTAGGAATTTACCTTAAGAATGCAGCAGCCCAGTTTGAAAAAGACATATGCACCCCTATGTTTATCACAGCACTATTTACAATAGCCAAGAAATGGAAGCAACCTAAGTGTCCATCAGTAGATGAATGAATAAAGAAGAGGTGGTACATATACACAATGGAATATTATTCAGCCATAAAAAGAAAACAAATCGTACCATTTGCAACAACATGGATGGACCTAGAGGGTATTATGCTCAGTGAAATAAGCCAAGTGGAAAAAGACAAGTATCAAATGATCTCACTCATATGTGGAGTATAAGAACAAAGAAAAAAACTGAAAGAACAAAACAGCAGGAGACTCACAGAACCCAAGAACGGACTAACAGTTACCAAAGGGAAAGGGACTGGGGAAGATGGGTGGGAAGGGAGGGACAAGGGGGAAAAAGGGGCATTAAGATTAGCAGATGTAATGTTGGGGCAGCACGGGAAGGGCTGTACAACTCAGAGAGAACAAGTAGTGATTTTGTAGCATCTCACTATGCTGGTGAACCGTGACTGTAATGGGTTGGTGGGGGTCCAGATGCAGGCGGTACTTTAATAACCATAGTATTGCACATGTAATTGTAGATTAATGATACCAAAATTAATTATAAAAAAAAGAACTGTGGGACAAATGCATGTCCCTATTCACTGTGAATGCACCACATACATACTGGACACTGAGAGAGCAGTGCTGAGGAAGGTCCACAGGGCTGTCCTCGTGAGCAGCAGAGGGTAACAGAGAATCAAATCTTTGTGAGCATGTATGAGGCCAGCTGAGTGCCATCCAGTAGAAAAAATAATGTTTGTTGTTTAAAAACAACAAAACATCGCAAAATAATGAGTGAATGAATGAAACACAGTGCATAATGACCACAAAACTCATAGCAGAGTGGTCTGACTCAGTATAGGGGCAGGGAAGACATCCTTAAGAAAGTGTCATTCAAGCTGAGATCTGAAACGGATGAGCAAGAAGTAGCCCTGCTGGGGCCCAGAAGTTCCAGAAAGCAGGAGGACAAAGGCAGGTGCAAGAGAAAAAATGGAGAGGGTCTAATGCTTGAAGGTACTTTAGGTCTAGTCAGGATTACCCTGGTCACTGCCCGAGGAATAGCGAGAAATGATGTTTTAGCCACTTCCAGCCTCCTCGATGTCCCTGCCACGAGTTCTGTTCTTCACCCTGACTCAACAGTCCAGCTGAGCTGTCAGCTCCAAGTGGCCATGTGAAGAGGTCACCAGCATGAGAGCACTGTGCCCCCACAGGGGGATATCCTCTTGCCACAGCCATGGGCACAGTAGATAGAGATGGGGGTAGTTAGCTGAGGAAACCAGGTCGCTGCCTTCTGTAGTTCAGGCTGCTTCATGCACACAGAGGAAGGCTTGGAGGGCGGCTGAGAGCCCTGAAGGACAGCTCCCAGTCCAGGGTGGCATGCTGAGGGCCTGGGAGGATGGGTGTGGCAATAGTGAGAGCTGCCACAGTGGCTGGCCTCAGGGAGTCACACAGCCCCTCCCCGTATCTACAGGCAGGCACTGGACATGCCTGGGAATCTTGGAGGGGCTTCCGCCCTGAAAGCCTGAGGGTCCCCTCAGGAGGTCTCTGAGCCAGAAAGCCAAGCTAAATCCCGCTGTCATCTCCATGCATGTCCTCCTGCTCTGCCTAAGGCCAGGATGGGTATATGTGGTGATTCTCACTATTGCAAGGGCAGTATCAAACAGACAATGAAAGCATCAAACTGGATTAGGCTTGGAGTCAATGTGAGGCTGAAGTGTCGGTCTAGCCAGAGGCTTGAACTATGTCATGAAAATTCATTCATGGCCTGACAGGACAAGAGCAAATATTCGAGTGTCCATCAGCAGTCCTAGGATCATACCCTCCTCTCAGCAGCCATGGCAGGAAAGCTTCTCATCCCTGGAGATTCAGGCACAAGTCCTGCACTCTCAGTGGCCCCGACCTGCCAGGGAGACTGGCCAGATGTTAACTGATTCAGGCTAGATCATTGGTTCTACTGGGGGCCAGAAGAGTGAGAGGGGAAGGCGATTTCAAATCCCAGCTAAACAACACAGATTGAGAATATGGTAGAACTGTTTTCCTCAAAGGAAAATCAAGGTGTTGTCTGCGAAAGGAGGAAAAAGAGCTGGGCTGTCAAACTGACAACCGTTGAACTCCAATAAGGAAGGACACCCACTTGTAGACTCCCTGGTGCTTCCCACCTCCCCAAGCCCTCTGCTTCACCCCCAGACAGACAGCCTCCCATGAGAAGTACACGTGGACGTGGAGAAGGGAGCATGTCACCCCACATACACACTTTTTATAATGTGCTTAGGAAAATCTTCCTGTGAAGA